>SMLS01072199.1:0-15722 GCA_004785975.1 Popillia japonica
CTGACGTACAGCCCCACGCCACCACCCCTGCCCAGTCTATCCCTCCTGTAGAAACGATATCCACTCAATGAAACGCTACCACTTAAAACAGCATCACTAAGCCAAGTTTCACTAACTGCTACAATGTCATATGCACCACCCCGTATAAAATTAGTGAAATTAGCAAATTTAGAAGCTAAGGATCGAATATTAACGTGAATCGCATTTAAGCCACGCATGACACAATCATTCAACAAGGCATAGATAAAGTAAACTCCAGCGCTTTATCAAATCATACATAAATCTAAATTACAATCAAATTAAGTGAATCCTCTTTCTAATTCCATACCAAGGTTCAACAAGAAAAAAAACGTAAATAAACGTAAATAAACAGTTATTCAATTAATTAATACAAATATTTATACGAAAAATCGTAGCAAAGCACAAACACTACAGTAAGCTGAAAGTGTAAATATGATATTAATCACAAAATAATCAGTTCTAAGCAAATTAAGACAATTCTTAACCAGTATCAGATACGAAGCAGTTACTCTCTTAAAATATTAAAAAAAAATATATACCTATATACTTATATGAACCTATTGTACTATGCAGTTTAAATAGACTAAGTTCCAACTACTTGTACAAGAATCAACACTTTAGTATGCTAAAAACTAAGAAATCCTAAAATTCTAAGCAAAAGAACTAAACAAATTATTTTCACCAGGACTAGAACTAAACAAACAGTTATTCAGTTAATTAATACAAGTATTTATATTAAAAAGTTATAGCAAAGCACAACACTACAGTATGCCAAAAAAGTCAAAAAAAAATTCTCGAATATATCGGGATATCAAAAGGTATCAAAAAGTAAGCAAGCAACACTTAACGAATAACACAAAAAAGTTATATTATTTGCACTTAAATCGTAAACTAGGCAAGTATATTAGACATACAAGAGAAGCCGTCCGCAATAGCTCAAAAATATACAAAGAAATAGAATAATTCACAGGAGAGGATATCATGAACGTTCAATTATACTGTACTTAAATCATGTAAGGACTTGATAGCAAATACCTTGTTTCGCATCTTAACCTTAATTTCACCGTCTATACACCAAACGTTCCTATTTCCACATCTCTTTTGGGTAGCCCTGTATAGTTCGTATTTGGTTTTGGTTAGATCTTCGCTTATAAACAGTTTTGCTGCACATGTTTTTAGTTTGCTTTTGGACCTCATTACGTTTTGCTTGCTACCATAATTAGTAAATTTTATTATTATAGGGCGAGAAGACTTTGATTTATCGATTTTACCCAATCGGTGTACTCTGTCGATGTCTTTAAGTTCAATATCCACACCTAATTCATCCCTACATAATGCCAGGACTTTTGTCTCCAGATTTTCATTTGGCTCCTCAATTAGACCAAAAATTCTTATATTATTTCTGCGCGTATACTGTTGCAAGCTGTCCATTTTATCTCGCAAGATGTTATTTTCTTCTTTTAATCGCTCGATGCACGCAGTATGCGTTTTTAGCGCATCGTCTACCTTTTTCTCGATACTTTTTGTAACTATATCGCCTATACGTTCAATAAATGAATCGTCTCGAAACAATTCTTCCATGCAATCCTTAACAACTACTTTAATATCATTAATTTGCTCCCTTGTTAGAGGCATATCGATATATATATACACTGCACTTTGAAAACAATTAATTCTATTCAAGACAGGGACATCCCAAAAAATAGCCGAATTGTGGAGCAGCCTCACACACGTGTTACTCACTCAACATCACACACATATATGATGACACGTATAATATGACAATGAAAAGTGTAATAAAAATTTATATATTTTTGAAGCAGTCGTTATTTATTTCCCTGCAATAGTTTTATTTTATTTTAAATTTATCAATTATTAGTGTAATAATGAATCAACAATGTTACAATTTTTGTTCGAACTACAGGAAGTTGTATTTAGAATAGTGAATCTATTCAAACGAAGTAAATGTATAAACACTTCAATTGTATACCATGTCATTAAACTGAACGTAGCGGTAAAAACAGTGAAAATAGGACAGTATACATCTATCACTAAAATAGCACCTTCACACGTTTTAAACTTTTCTTTAGGCTGTGTTGAAATTGCTCTAATTTATCAGCAAATAAAAAACTACCTATATCAAACAATATCATTTATTCTAATAATTTAAATATAATAAAATATAGTCAATTTTTGGCTTTTTCCCAGATTCCATTTGCATATATATGTATATGTGACTCACAAGCTGAATCAGTACATCTATAGCGTTAAGCACGACGGCATGAAGTCTAGAAAACCTACAAGAGGTTTCATGTATCGTGCTGGTCCAAATATAACGGACGAGACCACAGGATTTTACGGTAAATGTGTCACGGTGTGGGTGGTAAATACGTGCCATAATAAAAGCTCACTGGAAATGATTAATTAAGCTTTGAATTGTGCTAATTACATCATTTCGTTGGAAGGGCATTAATACCGCGAGCGGAGGAAAACATACCATACATCATGTCACAGTGGTCCTAATATGCTTTTGTAATAACTAAATTACGCATACTGGTGGTTGTGTACGTTCATATTTCAAATATTATTACGTATAATTTACAAATGCAAAGTTCGTCGTCACTGCAATTAATTATTCCTGCACTAACCATGTAATTAATAGCTCATTCTGTTGTGTAATTTATGACATACAAAAATAAACACAGATTTTCGAGAAAGTGACATGTATATACTTAAAAATTAGTGGCAAGTGTGCGAATCTAGTTACCATATCGGGAGAGAAATATATTTTACAAAAGTTTCATGGTAATAAATTAGCAAAAATTTATAGCATCATTGCTCTATAAAATCTTTCATTTTGTGTATTTATTTTTTTATGTTTTAAGTTGTAACGTATATTTTAATGTATCTAACATCCATTTGCATGTATCGATATTGCACAAAAATTTTTTTAACTAAATTCACACATCTTGTTACGGCGATAGTTGACAACCTACGACAGATATACAAACATATTACGATGCAAAATATGAGTACCACAGTTTTATTGGCCGCAAGTTTGTATGACGTACTTATATTAAAATAAACTTTCTCTATCAAAACTGAACAAATGACAAGGAATGTCTAATTTGCAATTCTGCGATTTCCTAGATGACAAATGTTCGAAATAAGCTACTACATACTTACAATTACAGCGAAAGCTTTAAATATAATTATCCTTGGATATTCTCTGTATTCTGACGGCAGCGAGTGACATAGGTAGAGCTAGTTGAGTATTAAAATAACTACATAAACTACCATAGTGTTGATACCTAATTTAGTTTGGTACTTGAATTTTGCAAGCTCATTGCTTTAAATTGGTACAGTGAAGCATGTATTCTGAACATGTTACGTAGGTACTTAAACTTATTTTTCTAGTTTGATCAATCTACATGTGCAACAATGACGCGCTTTTAAATTGTCAGAAAATCTTTTCAAATGAAACTATGAAGCATGTTGAAACCACTAGACTTCAAACTCATTTCAATCAAACTGCCTATAAACTTTACAAAACCTATTTTCACTATAAAACTACAATTACAAAAAATAAAAGCACATGCGTCTATATCAAATCTTTTTGCGTCGCCTTTAAAACAAATAGATAATGGCCTACAAAATTTACAATTAATGAAGACTGACAAAACATAAAACTTAAAACTAGAACATAAGGGTCTTCAAAGAGAAATACCTTTCTGCTCCATATATTCTGGATAAGAGCACGGATATTTTTAGTTGCTTTTTCTTAAACATATTTGGTTGAGCCTGGATTGAGTGTAATAGCCATTAAGTTGCCTAATGTGTAATCGTGGCAATTTGCGACTGATATTAGCAAAGTATAGCTTTTTTATTTCTTACTGTTTTTTTGAGTAGTCTTTCGGAACGCTTCCTTCCGTGAAAATTCTTTAGATATGGAATCATAAAAAAGTGATGTAGTCGCAATGCATTCCGCTTAGGTAAATAAGAAAATGAATAAGACAGTGGCAATCCTTTCAGCTACAATAATCCAACACTGATATTAATCTGGAGATGTTTTTATGATTTAAGTATAGAGATAATAAACAAATATAATGAGATTCTGGATGTGCTTAACTGAACATAAAGAAGCCGCATTATTACAAAGTGTTTCAGCACGCTTATATTTAAAACGGACCATAATATACATAAACATTTCTTTGAATTCTTCAACTAGCAAGATCTTAAGCACAGTATAGTTAATATACCTATTTGTATTTTGCCAGCGTCATAACATCGGCCACTCTTCAAAAACTATGTAAAATATTCTAAAATTTCAACACAATATGAAATACAGTCAAACGTCTACTACTACACTACAAAGCCAACCATATATTCAAACACAACCTTCTGTGACTCACTAAATTATCTCCACAAAGATTTAATACCAAACAATTCTGTACCAAATTTATATTTGGCATAAAATTCAAACAAAATTACATTTTTTAACAGATGTACAATACGTGTATAATACATTCCAAACGATTATAGAATGGAACATTTTTATCTCGGTATGAAACAAATCGCACTCAAGGATATTTCCTCGCACATGTGAGTGACTGACTTTCACATCGTGGGCGAGTATTTGTTCTGCCTAATAGCGGAAATTTCGAGCAAATATAGTATAATGCGTTATCTTATGTTGCTGATACTTTTTCCACTTCTACGTCAATTATAACACTTTAAATTCGACTAAAGATCAATTTTTTCCAGAACCTTTACGAATTTATTAGGTTTCCGTTACACAACTTCTTCAGTGGAATATACCTTATATGTATATATACAGTACCGGCCATTAAAAATTCCCCGGATACATGTTGTCAAAACAAACTCCTTTTCTCAGGTTATGTATGTCATAAATTGTATCTGTTTTGCAAACAAACTAATTAATATTTAGGCTATAAGATATTGTTCATTGTATTATTTTTTTGTTTAAAAATTAGTTGATATGTATTAGTATTTTCGAGAATAGCATATTTTCTACGGACAAAAAAAAATCCCCAAGTTGATTGAAATGTATCAAATTTATTAAATAACTAAAAACATATAACATTTAGTTTAATATTTTGTGGCAAAGACTTTTGAGGCAACTGCATCTTGACAATAAGCAGGCATTGAGTCTACTAACTTCCGTAGGTATTCGCCTGGTATTTTTGTCCATTCTGTAGTAAGGCCTGCCTGTAGCTCGTTTAAATTTCGATAATCTTTCTGTCGAATTTCTCTATCCAGCTTCTCCCATAAATGCTCAATCGGATACAAATCCGGTGACTGAGCAGACCACTCGAGAACTTCAACATCATTGTCTGAAAACCATTTCTTGACCACCCGGGGTGTGTGTTTAGGGTCGTTATGATGCTGAAACATCCATCCCGGTGGAATATTTGTATTTCCATGAGGCAGCATCGATGTCTGAAGAATATCTCGGTATTTATACTGATCCATGATGCCTTGAATCCAAACTAGTGCTCCAACTGCATCTCTTCTGGAGCATCCTAAATATATGAGAATATAAGAATGCCGTTATAGCATTTGATAACATGTTATTACTCCTAACCATAATGTTTCCACTGCCATGTTGAACAGTTGGGATGTTATATTTTACATTATATTTTTGCATACATCATCCATTTTATCTTAAAATCACTCACACAGTCTGATTGTTTTATATTATGGAAACTCGGGAATTTTTAATGACCGGTACTGTATATATACATATATATATATCTTTAGATTTAGCTTTATCTAGTATAGAAGATAAAAAGTGCGATTTAATTGAAAATTATACAAATTTACCAAAAAATGAATTCTTATTGGCTGCAAAGCTCTGCTTAAAGATTCATTAAATAAACTAAATTGTCATGTTGAATTTTACAAGCGGTATGTAGATGATTGCATATGTTCCATACCGTTAAGTAAATAAAATCGATCATGTTCTAACTGTTGAACTGTTTCTTTTTCAAGAAAATCAAAATTCTATCATTTTTTTAAATGTTAAGATAATAAATAATAACACGAACATAAAAACACATTGGTACATAAAAGGCAACAGACACTTAAACTACTTTTCAAACACTTCGGTAAATTTTAAAAAAGCGTAATTAATAGTTTAGTTGATCAGGCTATTAAATTAGCACATCCTGATTTTAGGAAAGAGAATTAAAGCAAAGTTAGATCAATTTTACAAAAAAATAGTTATCTCAAAGAATTTTATGAAAAATTAATAAAAAAACTAATACATAAAATATACAACACAGGCACTAAACAAAATAGTAAAATATATCACACAATTCCATACATCAACCAATTAAGTGACAAAATTAAATACGAATTTAAAAAATCAGATATAAACATTACATTTACACCAAACAATAAGAGACACTTACTTACAAATTTAAAAACTAAGATTAAAAAAGATAATCAAAGTTATTAGAATGCAAAGACTGTGATAAATGTTACGTAGGTCAGACTAGAGAATACTTAAAAAACCGACTTTATAGTCATCAATACACTGTAACACATAACATAACCGCAGAAACTGCTTTGTCTAAGCATTCTAAAGAATTACGACATAACTTTGATTTTGAAAATGTTAAAAAAAAGAAAATAGTTATAAAAAGAGATTAACATATTATGAATGATGATATACATTAAAAAAGAAAAGAATGCGGTCAATTTTAGAACAGATATTGAAAATTTAAGTATTACTTATAATAATTTAATCACCTAATCACGCCTAAATTTTATCAAATTAAGCTCTTGACTAGATTTTTTTGCCATGTTTTTCCTAGTTCTTGAACAGAATTGTTAGAGCTTGACAAAAAATGCAGTGATATAAGGATTTTTTTGATTATAAAGTTACATTTTAAAAAAATATCTTAACTGTCCACGATATTGTAAACATAATCCTATATATCACTGAATTTCTTTGTCTGTAGATAATTTTGTTGATAGGCATAGCTAGTTGATTATCAATTGACACGAATTAAATATCAATTTTATTCCACAACGATTAAATTGATCTTTAATCGAATTTAAAGTGTTATAATTACCCTAGAAGTGGAAAGCAAGTGGTATCAGCAACATAAGATAAGTACATAAATGTAATAAAAATACATATACTAAGTATAATGCGTTGTAGAAAGTTTTTTTCGAAAATTAAAACTACATATATGTTGGATTTGTCAACGGAAAATCGCAATAACTAAGGATAAGGATACAGCACACACCGTGGTTCACGACTCGAAGACTTACGCGTCATGAATGACCATCACAACAATGTAACAAAATCGACTTGTTTACATTTTTAGGTTAGTATTCGTAAATGGGGAATCCTAAGACACGATAAATGACAGAAGGTTATATGGCAGCACTTCACGCCTCTACCAACATAAAATCGAATTCGCAGTTATGTTAATATTTTACTTATATATATGTAATTTTTTTATTTCTATATGGAGATTCCGAAAATTCCGTTCAGGACGTGCACATCTTCGAATCGTGAACTGAGTATAATATCAAAATCATTTTCGGGACTAGACAACATTAGCGGAAAATTCACGACCAGAAATTTAAGATAATAATAATAATAATAATAATAGTATATTTATCCAGAGACCATAACAGTACAAGAACTAGTACAATTGGTATAGGACAAACATACATACATAATAGGTTCATAAAATGTTCCTGTTTCTCTGCAATTTACTCTCTCTAATATTGTAGTAGGTACAGTATACACATTTCCATGCATAACTGGAACGTGAAATGCATTTCGCCTTGTTCATCAGCTTGGCATAATTAAAATATGTAACATTGAATGTATGTTACATACAAGCTACGTATACTTGTGCAGGCAGATGTCACGTGTCATTCGCCTTCGTTACATAGTAGTTGGTAGTATGTACATTTGTAATTATAATATACTATTATGTTAAAATAGATAGCTATGATTAGGTTGTTAAATGAGGAGAAGCAGAACCATACACCACTACTAAAAGTTTAGCTATGCACTCAAAACCAAAAATTTCACAATAACAAAGTTGGTTTATGCTTAATAACTACCACAGAGATTTCATTATTGGGTACTTATTGTTATTGATCTACCTATATATACCTCTCTTGCCAATACATATTAGAAATAAACGCAATCATATGATTGGCAAACAATCAAATATCTTTTCCTACGATTTTATTTAATGTTAAGTGTAATTTTGTGATCTGAAAAAAAACAACTTGTTGAATATTACCAACCTAAACACCGCCAATAAGCATAAAAATTATCTAATATACTCCAGCGACATTGATACAGCTTTATATGCCCACCTCATTTTTATGTTTACCTTCCATTGCAATAAATTTTTAATTTGGATAAAGTTTTTGCAGTTATCAGCGGCATCGTTTTCAAACAATAAACCGTATTTAGATAAATGTTCGTACAGTTATTGAACAAAACTTTAAAATTTAAAAAATGCGAATTAAATTCACACTTGTCATGCCACAAAGTGAATTGGCCAAAAATAGACGTATTTCTTGGAAATATTAACAATTGAAATTTACTACTCTTATTGTAAAACCAAAAATTTCCACCGCAAATTACAGCTATATATATTATTTCACAGCCTATGAATTTGATGGATCAAAGCCAAACGCAGTATATCCTATATGATTATATTTAAACGACATTAGTAAATAATTTCCCAATTTCTTGATATTTACATATTTAGGCCTAAAGATCATTTTTTGCTCAAAGCAAAGAATCATTTACTAAAGCAATGACCACCCACAACTCCCCTCCCTCCTCCCCCTGGAAAACGAAGGGGAAGCACGCTAGGCTAATGCATTCACCACGTAGCGCCCCTTCCTTCCACATTCCAATGCCCGTGCCATTTGGTATTTTGGGGGCATCTACAAACAAGCGTTGAAGCTTTTGCTTGCGTTTGCGGATGTCGGTTGTAGCAGGTGGGGATAACTACTTTGTAGTTTCTGGTGAACTAAAAATGGGCGGGATTCTGTCCGTCCTAACGGATGTGTAGGTGAAGATGCCAGTATGGTCACCAGTTCTGCCAGTGACGCCGTTGCATCCACTACATTTTAACCTGTAGGCGCCCAGGACAGCCTCTGACGACAACGCCAGATGTAGCGGAGGGAGACCTAGTATGGCCTCTATGGCCGCCGTCGGCGTCGAGGACATGGCCCCCGTGATGCCCAGACAGGCAATCCTCTGAACTTTGCTCAGGTTCAGCTTCAGGTTTCAGCCCCCACGTTTTGCCAAACATTGCTCTGCAGGCCCAAAAAGATCTCATCGCTTTGTTTGTCACTTGTTCCAGGTGTGATTTGTACGTCAATTTGGCGTCCAAGATTACACCCAGATATTTCGCCTCGCCGGATATTGGTATCCTGGAGGCGAAAATGGTCGGGCACCGGAGTTCGGACAATTTCCTTTTCCATGTGAACGGAACTATTTCTGTTTTCTTGGAATTGACGTTAAGCTCCTCCCTTTGACACCACCCCTCTACGAGTCTGAGCGCGAGGTGGTGCCAAAGGGACCCACACCTTAAGCCAAGATATTGTCAAAACTACCACCGAGGATTACTACAACAATTCCAATAGATAAATAAATTGGCTACTACAGAAAATTAGAACGATTAGTTTCTGCGTTATATACTTTACTTGCTATTGTAAAACTACTGCTTATAACATGCGTTAACACTTTTACACAATTTATTTTACATCATGATTGAAATAGTTTGTTGCGGTGTAAGTATACGCAATCAATGTAGCAAAATGTTGTATTGAAGAACATAGCATTACTTTTTATCTGCAATTACGAAAAAAGTAATAAACATATTTTATTAAAACTACTACGCGATAATGGAACTAATTGATTACATATTTTCTACGTCAAAAACTAGAAGGGCAAATAAAAAAGTTGTGTGGTGTGTATGTGATTATCCCATTATATTATATAATGTAGATTGTATTGAAGTCTCGATAATCAAAAAAGGTCTCCTAGAGGTTCTTGCATTTGGCCAAGTTGTTTCTAATTAAATTTGAGTTTCCCTCTTACATTTACGTAATTTGATTTAACGTTCCCATTTATAGTGTTCCTCCTATGAGAGGGGTACAGTGACAGGTGAATCGATTACCTTCCAAAATGCCTCTACTAAATTCATGTTGGACCTTCATTAACAAATGAAAGGGTTGAGAAACGAACATTGCAAATGGAGAATTTATAAATTAAAGTCGGTTAATCGTATTCGTTACATATTGAGGTTGCTTCTTTAATTACTATCAATATATAGATGTATGGGTATTACATATGCTCATAATAATTATTTCAATGTATTTACATACACATGTATGCATTTACATTTCTGTGTGTAATATATATACACATTTATTCGAAGATTATATTAGCTCTAGAGATTGCTAAAGTTTTAGTAGATTACTCGATGATATAGCACTCGATCCATAGGTAATGAATATTTGTATAATATTATTGTATTGAAAGGAATATATTTACAATCCCATCGTGTTCAAAACTTTGAAACATATGGTTCTTAAAATTTATTTTCGTATTAACATTTAACTATTTAGCACAACATATCATTCAATAACATTACTGTAACTGTAACTCAAAAATTAGTTTCATTAAAACTAATCTTCCATGATTTTTCCCCTTAAGAAAACACTCCTCATCGGAAACCTCTATAATGGTTAAGTAAATATTAGATTAAATGACGGTTGGAGTGGGCCTATGGACCTCTTTCAGATCCATTGTGATTTCCTTTAATCCTGGAAGGTGCCCTCCAACTTTGTCTTATTTATGAGGCTTGTTGTCTTTGACAGCAGCCTCTTAATGTCGCTATGCACTGTGAGGTTCTCTAAGCCCAGTACTAAAAACCTTGTCGTCGCCAGACCTTCGCAATAACACAGCACACTCTTTCTCCTCCTTGCAGAATCTGCAAATCCCATCCTCTGCCAAGCCTATGTTATGCATGTGCCTCTTTAGTCTACTGTGACTGGTCAGAGACCTACTATCATTTTGACAGTTTTCATGTCTTTACCCAGTAGGTCTCTAGTAAATTCAGGCCTCTGTTCCTTTACGAACTCTTTTACCTGGCTTGGTTCTCCTTATCTTTCTCACTATTCCCTGCATTTATTACGTATGCATTCGTTGATGGTCTTTCTAATTTGTGATTTGATGACGCCACAAGAACAGCCAGCTCCAATGAATAGCTTTGACGAATCTTGCCTAGCCAGCTCGTCTGCTGCTTCATTTTCTTCCGCGCAGTCTCAAACTAGCTCATAGTCAATACTTATTAACTAATCGCTTTAAGTGTTGCTGGGATGTCCAAGAAAGTAGCGACGCTTTGATTTGGCTCGGTGCATTTTTCTATTTTTAAGGCAGTAATGAATTGATGCTACCTCAGGTTAAAAGACCCTGGTGTATTTGCTGAAACCTATCAAGAGGACTTTTATAGGCTTTCTTATGTTATATACCAGGTCCTATGTCGTATTCCGGTTTGGGCCGTCTGTAAACCAATATAAGAGACAAAGGAATAGTTAGCTAGAGCAAAGATATGTCACACATTTTTTAATTCGCTAGAGTGGTGTGTAACTGTGTTGTCGAATAATAAAGTAATTATCCTACACGACATACTTGACACTCCTTCAGACAGTTAATTCATCTATAATAAATTATGATGTAATATTTCATATTTTCTTGCAAAAATACGTATTAGTGTCAAAGGTAGCATAAATAATACAACATAATTGTTAAGAAAGTCGTACAACAAATGCCCATTGGATGTTTAGATTCAAATTGTTTTGTACCACTTTCTGCATACTCTATTAAGAAATAAACACAAGTGCGTCGTCAATATACTACGGTTTGTTATTTACTGTATGGTTCGCCATAGTTCTAGTGCTTTATGTTTTATTGATTTACTTTAAACAAAATGCGCGTAAATTTATCTACAAATCACTACTGTAGGATCATGATAGCATTACTTCTAGTTTTTACGGTTCTCCATGCTTAAATGTATGAAATTAAATTGCAATGAGGTTTATAAATAGGAACAATGGATCTTTAAACTCGTGGAAAGTAGGTTTGTTGAAAACAATTGGGAAGAGCGCCAAATATCGGTCTGACATCGTTTAAATTGCTATTTTTCTAAGGATGTATTCATTAGTGCTAACATGACGGCGATTACGTGTCTCTAACAATTGGAAATGGCTGGAAAAGCTATATTATAATATAGCGCTATTACGCTTGAATGTAAATATTAGTCGGCAAAGTTGCTGCTTCAACAAGTTTTCCATTTTTCATGATTAGAAAATGATAATTTTACGACTTCAGAATGATTTAGTCCAACGCACAAGCCTGTACAATTGAAGAATTAATCATTTGCTTAATGACATAATATATCAAACATTAACAAGGACGTTAAAGAAAGCACAACACAAGATTCAATTTATCGTAGCGAAATGGACAATAGTTTCGCAACTTCCATCTGCAGGCTATCCTTAATTTTGCTAAACAGATACATATATAGATATACAGGCAGCACTGGAGCACTGGAAGCACTTAGATCCTGGAGATATTCACCAATTTTTGTGCTCTTCGTACAGCCTAGAGTGAAAGTAAATAAAGTAATAGATAATTATTTATGAACTTATGAGGTGTTACTCAAAACTTATTGCTATTTGAATGTGATATGAAAAAGGAACTATAATACTGTTCCTAGTTTAAATAATGTGAGATATGTTTCTTTATGACCGATAGAAAACTGAAACTTGTGCCAAAATTTGTCGTACAGTGTTCATAGTTGCTACATCACGATTATGCACCAACCCACACGTCATTTGTTGTATATTAGTGAGTTTCTAGCTTCTAAGAAGACAGTACAACTATCCTAATTCTGAGATCTTTTCCCTCGTCATTTCTGGTTCCCGAAGTTGAAACTAGGCAGTTTTCAACATCCAATACTACTTTCAATGCGTCGAATATATTGTAAAAACATTTTTTCTTTGTGTTTTACATACTAGAAAATTTGAAATTTTGTATAAAGTAATTTCTAAAATTTTATAAAACGCCAAAAGAAATAATTACAGAAACGATATATATACATACATTTAGACAATAAGAATATTATGCTATTTTTACAAAAAAAAGGAACCTTTGTAGTAAGATAAACAGACTTAATCTTCAATGCTTCTATTAGTTGCACTGACAAATACTGTTTTTGGTAAATGTAATAACAATTTTCTAGAGTTAATAAAAAATCAAATGCATAATTTAGAATTTAATATTATGTATTTACTTTCCAACTAATTCTTTACTTTATTGGCTACCTCCTGAGTAGAATTCCTATATATACTTATATTGTACTTTTGTGCAATATAAGGCATTTATTATTATTATTATATACAAAATAAAAATATTGCCTATTCCTAAGCTTAGTCTGCACATATTTTGCATTTAGAATCAACTATATATGTAATTACTATTCATTTTGCAAAATCTAACAGTGGACCTAGGGATACTAAATATTGTACAGTAGTTGGCCAATGACTTAGAAACTTTTGTCAGTACTTCACTTAACTTTGATGAGTATTTAAGAGTACTAGATGGTATTTTACGTCCCCATATTGAAGATATCAGTACACCAGGCTGTATGTATATATGCCTATATGCAGGATGGTGCGCATTGTCCCAAAGCAAAACACTGAGTAACTTCCTCAAAGAACACATTATTCCTCTTCTTCCTTGGTGCGGGAATTTGGGAGATCTTAATCTGATCGACAATTGTTGGGCACTCTCAAAAACCAATGTGAAACAATAAGCATCCCAAATTTAGCAATTATCAAAGAAATGGATGTATGGCTAAGTATGCCTCAGCGTGTACTAGAGTACTAGAAATATTAAAAGTCAAGGATGGAAACTCCAGATATTGATAAATTTAGCGTAAAATGAGAGCATAATAATAGTGTACATTATCTTAATAAATCTTAAAAATAATAGAATTACTGTTGCTGCCCTACTTGGATTAAATTGTTAAGTCTTTCTCGAGTTTCTAATTCATTGGCCACCTACTTTAGTTGCATTAGTAACATACTTTTTACTGTATATATGTAATAATTCTTTCAATAATGATATAAACAGTGTATAGTCTCAAAATCGAAAAGAGCTACACTTTATTCTAGATAAATATGTGGGTAAGTACCTATGTCTGTATTACGTAAAGCATATTTATGTATGTATGTATGTATATATAATTCAAAAGCCGCGACTAGTAAGAAATATAGTATTGTGTTTAATATTAGAAAATTGTACTATAAAAGATGGAAAATAAAACAAGAAATAATGAAATGCATTAGTGTAATAATATATAATACTCCTACTAAAGCTAATTACATTTTTGATATAAGTACTGAATAATTTTTATCTTACATCAGCAGTAAAATTTACGCAATAAAGATTGAAAGTTCGTAGAATTACGCCGATTTACTGAATATTGTCATAGATTAAGTAAAGAAGGAATGTAAAGTCGATACTGGGGTGTATACATATATGGGGTTATCACAAAATAAGCGACATATTCTGAATTATTATAACTTTTTAACAAATTAAGTCAGTTAATAACAAAATAAATTACCTCATAATTGCTTAGAAATGAGGATTTAGTATGTCCAAAACCAGATACAGTGCTCAGTATAATGTTCATTTTGGTGTTGTAAGATCACCAACCTTTCCTCCAAATTGTACACAGCATTCCGTAACATTTCTGGTTGAATAACACTAATTTGCTGCGTAATATTGTCTTTTAATTTTTGTAGCGTTGCTGCTCATTTTCTAAACACTAAACGTTTTAAATAACTACACAGCTAGTAATCTACTAGGTAAGATCAGGCGATCTTGGTGGTCATAAATTTGCGAAATGCTTGCTTAACACATGACTTTGAAAAACTTTGGTTAAGAATTCTATGACTGGTCGGAAAATAATCCATTCTGCATAAAAATGACGTTTTCAATTCTGTGGTGTTCATTTTGTAGCTGGGGAATAACATAATGTCGTAACATTCGTAGAAATATGGACCAACAATAAAATCAGTTGTAAAACCACATCAAACGGTGACCTCTTTGAAAGATTTCTTGTGGATTTTCCAAAAAACCAGATTCTACAATTTTGACTATTGATTCCACCATTCAGAGTAAAATGTGCTTCAACTGTCCATAAAATACGGGATAACGATACGGGTTCAATTTCTATCTGAGCCATTACTCGCAAAGAAGATTTAATTCAAACAGCATTTTCAATTTATAACCCTAATGTACGGCACTTACGATCGTTTGGATATCGAACTTGCACTGCTGATCGCTAGTGGATTACCTCTGCTATGTCCTCATTTTCATAGAGAACCTTTGCAACTTAGATAGAGATCTTAACCACAAATAGTTTGCAACACCGCTATAGAGCGAACCACCGATACCAACCAATGCGTGTGGTAGAAACACCTCAAGATCGGTCTAATGTCAATCCAGATTTACTAATAATAATAATCGCGACGTAAAACTCTGCTTGCCATATTCACGTATCCCGATATACATATACGATATTTAATTTATGTGTTGTATTAATATGTAC
>SMLS01072200.1:0-21036 GCA_004785975.1 Popillia japonica
GAAAGACTAGAAAAGTCCTTTCGATGAACTTCAGCAAGGATACGACGGTGTTTCGGTAGGGAAGTAGGAAATGGACTGAGCTAGATAAAAGCGTCTCTAGGTTCTCGGACCGCCAATCAACACTTAAAGCGATTAGC
Source organism: Popillia japonica (assembly GCA_004785975.1). Classification (NCBI taxonomy): domain Eukaryota; kingdom Metazoa; phylum Arthropoda; class Insecta; order Coleoptera; family Scarabaeidae; genus Popillia; species Popillia japonica. Next base: position 138 of record SMLS01072200.1, read on the forward strand.
GCAGCAAGTCTAAGCTGGTTTGACACTACGTAAGCGTCTTAAATGAAATGGGTTCCTAAAGGAAATTAACGTTGGCCTAAGCTTCCAGCCACATGGAAGTGAGGGACAGATGAGGCAGCAGACAATCTGGCCAGACAAGGTTCGTCAAGGGCACTCGTTGGCGCTGCTTTTTTCTTTGACACCACCAAATCGCAAATCAAAAATTCCATCCACGAATGGATATATAACAAGATCAAGGAATGGTGACAAAAATCACCAGGACAAAGACAGGCAAGAGTTCCTGAAGGAACATAGGCTTGAATTTACTAGAGACCTGCTGAATAAAGATAGGAAGACTGTCAAAGTGATAGTAAGTTTTCTGATGGTTCATTGTGTACTAAAAAGGCATATCCGTCATAGACCTACCAGAAGATGCTATCACATTCTGCAAGGAGGAGGAAGAAATCTCAGTTCATCTGCTGTGCCATTGCGAGAGCCTGGCGAGGTTTTAAAGACTATAAGCCTCATAAAGAAGGCAAAGTTAGAGGACCTCTCCTAGGATTAAGGGGATCACCATAGATCTGAAAAGGTCGCAGTGCAAGAGGTTCGTATAGCCACCCCAACCCTAATCTAACCCCTTTTGAGAGAAGATAAGGAGTATGGTGTTTGGAATACCAGCCTAATTTTGCATGTTGTCGAATAAGCACATTGCTTTCTGCCTGTACTTCGAACTAATATCCCGACACCTACATATATATTACAATAAAATGTTTTACAGAATAAAACAGGCTTTATTATTCATAAACATTCATATACTACAAAGAACAGTAAAAAATATACTCTCTTCGCGTCTAAAATGAAGAGAGTAAGATTATTCTGACAAAATAAATAAATATTAACATGTTCTAGTATTAAACGTATGCATCAACGTACACAATGATGGAACACAAAAAACGATGAAAGAAATAAATATTTGATCATTTGTTCCTTTATAGTTCGTACTTGTCTACAATAGAAACTAAGTGCCTACCGGTAAATAGATAAAATTTTCTTGTCTTATTAATTACTTTTATTATTTGCATAGCATCACGTGGATGTTTCTTATATGATATTATTATTGTTATTATTATTATTAAGTTATAAGGACTCGTAACAAGATTATCACATTCAAACAAATACAAATTTCGAAATACAATGTATGCTTTATCGTAGGTCAGTATTAAGGATTTGGGACAGCATTATCAACTATTATTTCCATATGACGTTCGCAAATCACTGTGCATTCTTGTGTTATCGACAACGGTAATTATTAAAAGAAAAAACCGGTACAGAAGAGGACTGAAATGATTGACAGTTTTACAGTACATTCATTTTATGCGAGTCCTCTGTCTGTATATAATAAAATACATATAAAACTTGATTGTAAAATATATAACTATTGTAAAAACGTCAACAAGCACGCACTTATAGAGAGGGACTGTATAATGAATTAATAAATTATCAATAGTATCTGCTGCCCCAGGTTTTCTAAACTAAAGCTATTCAAGTTGTATTTAAAACAATTAGAAATTAAATACTAACTATAGATTAGGTTTCATTATTCGACATGCTTATGTTTTTTTTAATATTGTTTGTTAATTGTTTCGTCCCATATTCGATTCCACATTTCAAGCCGCTGTTTCCAATATTCTAAATCCCTATTCCCTGCAGTACTAGAATTTTCCGATATTACTGAATCTAGTTTACTTTCAAGTTCTTCTTTTCCATGTTGACCTAGAAACATGCATATACTCTATGGTTTTTTTTTTAATAGAAAAATGTATTTATACTTACCCGGCGTAGAGCTTTTTCGGTCTGAGTCAATCTTACTTAAGTTCTTTTGAATATAATCTTGGAAAAATTGGCTAGATCTTTTTAAGAAAGGATCGATATCCGCTTCGGGATGTTGCTGAAGGAAATCGTAAAGCATGTTCAGGCCTTCGTCTGTTTCGTCTTTTTTTCCTATCTTTTGAAAAATATTTGTAAGCTGAGTATGCGTTGATCTTGAAAGAGATCGTCTTGCATCAGTCTTTAGCGGTACTTTCATTGCACCTTCCATTTTCAATCCCTACATAAATAAGATAAATGTAATAATACTATATACACTTGTGCGTATACAGAGAAGATATGCTAACATTCAAATTTCTACTAGTACGATATTCTAAATTATATACACATATATGTATCTAGTACGTTTCGGTGTATATGAATAGCTGGCTAAGATCGCCAAGATATACATATACGTATTTTTGTCCTCCAACTTGTTCAATTCAGGTATCAAAATGTGATACGTTTAACAAAATGACAATAAGCCAAAAAAAAAACAAAGAAGTGGGATGATCACAAAAGGGGATATAATTTAACTCTATGGTATAAGATCCTTAAAATTGGGTCAGGCAATACTTGTGTTCGAAAAGAGAAATATTATACAGCTAGTTTTTTCTTTGTTGAGAATTTGAATTATAGTGAATACAGTAACTATGAGTATCTAAATATTGAGTAAGAAATACCCAAGATCCTTCGTTAAACCGTTTGATTATATGTATATCACAAGAAATAATATAATTAGGTACAACGCCATCTAGTACTAGTAGACCGGGATTAATGAAGTTTAAATGTATGCTCTAGATGGTTCTCGGTTATTCTAAAGACGGCGCTTGGAAAGTTCTCGAAAATTCTAGACAGAAGTGCTGGCAGTATATAATGACGATTTCCTCGTACCAGGGAGAGTAGATATGACTAATTGTAAAGTGCCGGTTAAGTGCAAATAAAATAATTGTATTGAAATATTATCGCCTGAAGATTTAAAAACCCGTAAAACGGAACAATATAAATAAGAGAAGAGATCATCGGTACGCTCAAACCGTCCATCGCGACATCATTTGTCGTAGTAGAGAAAATTGATGCGAAACGGCCATACATGTAGCTGTATGTACTCCTATAAAGTAACTGTAAGAACTGACTAGTATCAAATCTGAATAATGGCAATAACTAATACACGATATAAAACATTAACTGTCTAAAGAATTGCCTTAATGTTAACGGAGATTTGAAAAAAATGATTAGGTACATATAAGGTGTATTCTTTCGTACTGAACGAAGTGAATATATTCACTTATAGTGAATATGTTCAATTTGCCGATGTTCTTTCGAAGTCGTTCAGTTCCCCCACCTTTCCCTAAATAACTGATTGCATTCACTTTATGTGATCGTACAATTTCGTTAGATCACAACAATCACATTTATATTTGCATTTTGCCGCCTATAATCCTAACCTCAAACAAGCAAATTGGACCAGTATATGTGCAAGAGAAACTAAATTAAAAATATGTCGAAAGAAGCAGTTGTGTATTTATACGATCCGGAAGACGACAAGAGTTATTCCATTTTATTTCCAGTGAATTTTATCAAATTTTACCTACGACATAATTTTGATTTTGAAAAAGTTAAGATTTAAAAAAAGGAAACAGTTATAAAAAGAGATTAATATATGAATGATATACATGAAAAAAGAAAATAACACGGTAAATTTTAGAACAGATATTGAAAATTTTTAGTATTTACGTATAATAATTTAATCACCTAATCACAAAAAATATAGTGGTATAAGGATTTTCATGATTATAAAGTTACATTTAAAAAGTATCTTAATTTGTCCACGATATTGTAAACATACTACAATAAATAAAAATTAGTCGGCAATTTTTTTATATATGCGCAAAGGCGGTAGAATGCAAGTGATCGAGGCTGTTCTTTCGATCTAGATTTGATCAGTATAAGTGATTTGAATATAACAATCACTTTCAATACATTCACATTGAATATATTCACTTCGTTCAGTACGAAAGAATACACCTATAGTAATCATTTTACATCACTTAACAGAACTTTGCCACTGATAAAGTAGTATTCGACCACGGAACATATTTCTACTTAAATATTCTATGTTTCATGTCAGACCATTTGTTGTACTGGCTAATACAGAATGTTATGCCGGCTTCTTGTATGTAAATTTTTGATGGAGTACACCATTTCATATTAAAATAATAAATTGGTACGTTTTCCTGTACTGATACCGAAACATTCAATAATTTGTCATGTCGACAATAATGTCGATAGTATTTGAATAAAATCATAGAATTTGCTTATTGATATTTCAGTAATAATAATAAGTTTATTCATTTAGGAGACCTTTACAGGTATAATAACAAAATAATTGAAAAAAAAACACTCCTCAAGAAATTGGATAGTACAAAACATATTTATTATAGTGCTCATATGAAAGCAAGAATGTATTAACAATAGAAATATTTATAACGTTATCTTTAACAGAATCTGTGTTAAACAATATTGACTGCATAATTTCCTTCTCTCGATACTAAAATAAAGCATTAAAGTGTACAGGTACTTTGGAGGTTGGAGTCATACAGCAATGACATCAATGTCTCATCAATAATTTTAAAGTACATATAACCGAATAAACGACTGTACGAAATGTTAGGCTTTACAAGTTTTTACCTTTAATAAGCGTAAAATATAGGCCTCCATTTCCGAATCATTCGTATTTGGTATTTTTCCGAGATGCATCATTAGGCCAGCCCCTTTCATTTTAACCATTGAATGCACTATGGTTTTTATAGTTCGTACTGGGGTATCGGATTCCCTCGTCTTCCACCAGCTGTTCGGAAAATCTTTGAAAAAAATGTGGACCTCTAGTAAGACGCTGTCGTAATCTATTTCGTCTGTCCAACTTGGCATAATTTTGATCACCCTCCATAAGCATTTCATAACCAAATCGACAAATCTCAATTGTTGTGACGTACTTATGCAGTAGTGTAATAATTTTATTAAAGTGCTACAATAAAAAAAGACGATAAGAAAATACTGTCATTCCTAGGCTACCTTCAGATATACAGAAATTCTTTACGCAGTCACCAAAAGCGTAGACAGAATCATGTAAATTGAAAAAATAAAAGAGCCATCACAAGAACTGCCAACAACTTTTATCTTGCCAATACTCATTCATACAATCTCTTATTTTACCTATTACTTATCACTAACTCTGTACACTCTCTTTCTAAAGTAATGTCTCCTCCAGCCAACGGGTTCATATCAATAATGTCTTCCAATGGACGTACTCTAGCCGTCGGGCGACCTCGGTTACCCAGTATTGCTATAACCAAATACTATCTAAATAAATATACGTGCAAAGAATAGTTCTTTTCGACAAATATAGAGGCCGCCGACAGTTGACTGATAACTGTAGAAGGTGCGTGCGTCCAGAGAAATTTTGGATGTAAAACAAAATGCATAGGCACAATCCGTAGACTTAAGTGACAGTTAAAACTAGGAGAAATGTATGTAAAAATAACAGTTTTAAATGACATTTAACCTAAATGCTCTTGTAAGACGTTTATAATAGTACCAGGCATAACAGCGATTATTTGTCTGGACCGTTGGTTGCGTAGGCACGTCCCTAACTGCTTCCCTTTAAAACTATCCCCGGTCCGAGGAGACTGTGTCGCCGCTCTATATTTGTCGAATGGAACTACACTTCTTTGGCCATATTAATACTAGTATTATATATGCTATAACCAAGGTCGCCCGACGGCTAGAGTACGTTCATTGGAAGGCATTATTGATATGAAATCGTTGGCTGGGGGAGACATTACTTGCAAATATTAAAAAAGTCTAAGAAACACAGTGGCTCTGACAACTTATATATAAACATTTGATGTAATATACTTACCATATAATGTTAGTATGATCAGATCTTTCCATAATTTTAACACAATGCAAATTGACTACCCTAACGTATGAATCTCCATTAGCAACTTCATTAAGTTTTCCTTCGGCCAGTATATTTATCAATTGATGCATGATTTCTTTCAATACCTCAACAGAAATTTTTCTCCCCAAAACCTTATTGTTATAAAAACAATCAGTAACAGTTAATAATGCTCGATACGTCTTTAAAATTTGTGGATTGCTGTCCACTGGCTGAGAATTGAGTTGCTTAAACTGTTGTGCCACGGATGTCATAAAAAGATCTTCAAAGTTAATCAGCATGTTGCCTTTCTGCGATTGAAGAATTTCTTGCATCTGTTCGATTGCGGCGAGTGCAGTTGGAATATCAGAATTGGATATTTGACTTATGGTACGTTCTATAACAATGTCTTGTTGCGATAACCTTGGGCTCAGTTGTTTATGACTAAGGCTGGTTTTTGAAAACATCTGGGAGGGATTGATTGGTTTTGGAGGGCATAAGGGCATTATTCTAAAAAAGAGAAAACAAAACCTCATCTAATTATCAATTAATAACGGGAAATATTAATTACTTTGCTTTGTCATCAGCAATAGGAGGTACCACTATCTCTTCCTTCAAAAATTCCAAATCGAACTTTTGTAAGTGTACGTTTTGAGGAATGCCACATAAGTTGTCCAATTCTTTCATAAATTCTGGATCTAGCGAAAATACACCTGCGGTTTCCTCCTTTTGAACCTCTTGAATTACAGGTGGAAGCCTAGGATAAGTTAAAATTTAATAGACGTAACTCTTAAATTGATTTATCTGTTGTGTTGAATTGAAATTAAGTGAAATTAATCAATAACAGTAATTAACAGAAGGTATAATTTCATTGTAGGATTTCTACAATTATTGTTGCTTTTAGTATAAACGCACGCATATGTAGCTGGCTACAAACTACAGGTATTACCTTTAATTTTATTAATATAATACATAATTTCTTCGAAAACTTACGCAACTTGCGGCATATCATCATCCATATCAATTTCTTGCTCGATGTCCTCATCTATATCATTGTCTTGAACTGCGTTTGTTTTAGCTGGTGATGATTCAGCAGATGAAAACCTTTGTGGCGATCCACTCGAATTGAGAGGAACACTAATTGGTTCAATTTTTGTCTTTGGCGGAGGTGGCTTTTTAGCGGCTCTTTTGATTCGTTCTTCCAATAAAGACATATCTTTATCAGATATCTAAAATTGCATATGTATAGTGTGTGATAACTTGTATGTTTAGGTAGAAATCACTGCCATACCTGTCCTACCATTTTATACACTTTCTCACCTACAATGTAATAGGCTTGTACGACACAATTAAGAGCAGCATTTCGAACTGCATTATCCCTATCCGATATTTGTTTGGCCACTTCTTTCAGACATGCTGTTGGAGACGGTAAACAGACAGTGATACCTAAAATGGTTTGATTAGAACGTCTTTTAAACTCTGTAGACTTTCAAACAAACCATAATCCTCGATAATAGAACCCATTACTTCGAGACATTCCGCTCGTTGTCTGGCGTTCTTGGATTTCAACCCTTCCATAATATAAGAAAACAATTTGCTTACAGCATAAACATCGCAAATCTGTTTAAAGAGAGAGCGTACACCATTTCTTACGGCATCCTTGGGATCGCCGATCTAAAAAGGTAAAATGTAATCAAAAATATTCACTGGATCTTTTGCTGCAGAAATAAAACACTAGCTCACTTTCACCAGCAAAACAGTGTTTTTGCGGGTGAAAGTGAGCGAATGTCTTAAAATGTAATCAATTGCAAGTTTGTTAAATCATGATGCAACGGACAACTAAGTAAATGATTGATATATGTTGATTTTGGAGAACATTTTCGAGTTTTTTGTGCCAAGTTGAGTGAAATGTGGTGACTTTCTGTCACTAATATAAATGCCTCTTGCCTTACCTTCAATATTAAGTATGGTATAAATGATGATGCCTCATTTTCTAAGATATGGTATTTGTGGTCTATAAGCATATTGAATACTGAGTGAAGGTATTCTAGACCTTTAAGCAGTACAGAAGGATTTGTATCAAAAAATCTTAGAGTTAACCATTTTAGAATCAAGTCTAAATTGGAAATCAAAGCGGTACTATTGTCTGCTAAATCATCCATTAATGATTCAATAGCTTTAATGTGGTATCTAAAATTTATAATTAATGTGGAATATTTTAAAGATAAATGAAACAAACCTAAAGTCTATATGGAACATATTAGTCATGAGAGTCTTGTTAACATTAGCATTTGTCATTTGCTCTTTTAACAACTCCACGAATTCCTCCCTTGGTGTTGTAAAGTTCCATTTCAATACTTTCAACTTGGATTCATCAATTGTTCTCTGATGTTTCATGTTGTTAACGACGAGTAAAGGTGACACATCGATATCATCATCTTTCTTTCGCGAAGACACTTGTTGTTTGGCAGGCGCCGTTCCCTGAATATAACAATACATGATTATAACTGATGTGTCAACTGATGTCAAAAACGTTTCTCACCTTTGATTTAACAGCATTTTTAGAGTTAGCAACTGGTTTAGTTCCTCGTACAGCTTTCGTTTCTTTTTCGGGAGCTTGCTTTTTGACAGGTAAAGGTTTAACTGGTAAATTAGGTCGTGCTTTATCTAAAGCGGCCATTACTACGGTTTTAGAACCAGGCTGTAATACAATACAAAATAAACAAAATAGTAAGAAATACTAGTATAATATTAATTAGTAGGCAATAACATTAAACAATATAATTGTAGATAAAAATTTAATTTATCTTAACGATAAAACTTGTACACCAATAGATACGATAGAACACACTACACACGATACCGCAAAAATCGGGGCCATTAGTGTAATACAATTTGATATACTTTTTACCAGATAAATTCGGCATCGGGACATTTAATAGCCGACATGTCAGAATAAATGCCTACAATATTCCCTTTTTGTACAAATATATATGAATAAAACGTATTACAGTGAAGGAAGCTTAAAAGTTAAGTTCGTAGAAGTGCAAAAAATTGACAAGTGGAAGGCGAGGCCCTTCTAAACGACAAGATCGCGATATAATGATTTTAGCGAGAAGGATGTCTATTGTATCCAACATAATGAAACGAGATAATGAACCAAAACGCTTAACATTACTTTACTGTAAAGCTATTAATACATTCTCAATAAGATGGATTGAAGCTTTTCTCCATTAGACAGTAAAAGTAAGTTAATGGTTGAATGATTATTAGTTAGATCACTAAATTTTTAGAATAGTCCATTATGTGGTCACTTAGATTACTTGAATTGCTTTTTTTTCTGAAGTCCTGTGAAATCCGTTGTTTATAAAACAAAATTAAGCTATTAAAACGAAGTACTATCCCAAGAATGCTCGCCCATAGCATCGAAAGCAGTTAACACTCGCCGGAAATAACAGAAATATTCTTTTTAACAGTTTTTTTTAGCAAGAAACACTATACTATACAAACTAAAACATGTTATTTGAGTATCAATTCTTATTAAAACAACAGATGTAAGCAATATCGTGATTCTTTCGGCGAAATATTACTCCACGCCCCTTCAATGTTATAAAATAATTCCAACCTAATTATATGTAATCTCACCTTTAATTTTTCAGTCTGTTTCGCCATACTTTCATAACTTAGATGTATCATAATACCCAATACAGCTTCTTGAGCGTTTTTACGTACTTCTGCATTTCTATCCTCCAAGTTGGCGTATAGATGCGGAATGCAAGCCATTAGTTCTTCTTTAGAGATTTGTTTTACTGGAACTATTTTACTAAATAAGCTGATGCAAGGCATAATTTATACAAACTCTTACTTTTCGGCAATTTTTCGCTAAGCCAGGCCCAAACTTCCGTTTTTAGAGCAGGAGAACCAGTCTTCAATGCATCTGCTATCATCTCACCTTCGAAAAATTCTTTAAAGCCGCATTGCTCTCCAAACACATTTATACACGTAATGGAAGCGGTTCTTATCCAAGCTTTATTGTCACCCAAACCTTAAGAAAAATTGAAATATGTCATCAGTAGCACTAGCGTAACAGTGAAATATAATACGCTTGTTCAGAGATTTTACACTTTAACTGTTTAAAATACATATACGCCTTACAGATATATTTCAATTTAAAATTAAAGATTTATATAATAGGACTATCCAACAGGCACCTTATTTAAAAGATCTCGCTAATTGATGACGATTCAGTTGACTTTTATTGTCAATAATTTATCATTACGCATGTAAAGTATACTGGCTAGAATAGAGGGTTACTAAGTTAAAAAAATATCCTGATATTCCGGCAAATAAAGGCAGACTAATATTTTCAATGTAAAATATAAGCCCACTTTTAGGAGCACAGAATATCGGAAACACGCTACTAGTCGCGACAGTAAAACTGTGCTTTGTAATTTTAAGGAGATGCATTTGCTTAGAGTAAATATAATCAAACACAAACATTTAGAATTAAAGTTACATTATTTTACAGCAATAATTTCAAACACGGTTTAAACTTGAGTTTTTTCCTAATTAAATCTAAATTACGTAATGTAATTAAAACAAAACATTTATTATACTATGCTGTGAAATTGTTATTATTAAGATTTACTTTACCATGCAAAAATCCAGGAAAGAATACTCTAATAAGCGGTTTTGCTGGAGGACCCATAGCATTAGCAATTGCTTCGCAAATATTTAAGGCTGTTTGTGCAATTTTACTGTTGCTATCAACCAAACGTAATGCAAGAGCTTGCGGCAAATCTCCAATATTAGATTTAATCAATTTCGCTTCCGAAATAATGGTATTCACTTTAGTTAAAGCCTCGATTCTAACCTTCCAATTTTTATCTGAAAGTTCATTAATCAGACTTTCCGTAATTTGGGAACTTATATCTGCACGAGGCAAAAGTTCTTGCACGTTCACAACGACACCACCATCGCCACCACCGTCACCACAACCGTCGTCATCCTCGTCTTGGTATAAACTTGAAGAACTTTCACCTTTTGTAATACCTAAAACAATGGAAATTCAGTATTCCAGGTTTTATCAACGAAGCCACTAAATGCTACCGCGCGTTGGTGCTGGGGGTTTTTCATTCTCATACTTTTCGAATTCAGCACAAATTTGTTCTCGTAATATAGGCTTCTCATTTTCAAAAAATACATGCAATGTAGCGCCCATATATAAATACAACACGCCCATGTAAGATATTGCAGCTTGTCTAACAGCAGGGTTATTGGACGCCAGTGCTTTCTTGCCACTTTCAATGAGAGCTTTAGCGTTTAGATTACTATAAACATCAGTTGTCACGTATACGTATAAAAAGCACTTTGTGCAACTTACCCAAATCCAAATTCTTTAATAGCTATTCCCAGCCAATTGAGAGATTCTTGTAATACCTTCGGACTTTTCTGTACACTTGCAAAGTCCAAAACTAGAAGAGATACGTGGCTTAAACTAGTAGCTTCTGCTACCGCTGTAAGGGTTTCTGCGGCAGCGGTACCATTTTTTGTGTCGCCAAGTTTTTCTGTGATGTCATTTATACAACAGTCGCAAGTTGTTCTGTGTAAAAAGATTAATTTATAACTAAAGTCCTTTTTCGGATATTTATTTTATTTAAATTGTTAGATGGCAAAAGCAATCACGATTCCAAACAGTATAATAACCATTAACTCAATATGGGCCAAACCGCAATGAAAATCGGCATGGTGTATATAGTAATAAAGAAAATGAAAATACAAGCAAAATGCTTACGTTGAAAAAGTGCAGTTTGATGCTAAATATTTTACTACATCTAATCTCGCTTTCAATACTTGAAAATTTGTGTCTTTTAACCCTGGCTTTTTGTTAATTATTTTTACTAGAGCTTGCGTTGGTACATTATTGCTATCCAAACTTTGTATATTCATTAACATTTGCTCCGCGGAGGATAATCTAAAAATAAAAAAAATGTGCAACTTGGTAACTTTCTACTAGCGGTATAATACCTATTTTTCCAATTTGTATCGGTTAAACCAGTAATAATATCCGAACTCAAAAGATCACTGACGATATCTATAGCCTCATCGTCATTCAACTCTTTTTCAACTGCTTTAACTGTTTTTTGTAATTTTGTTCCTTTAGATTTGACAATAGTTGCTGAACCAGAACCAATTTCTGACTTTTTCTTCGTTGCTAAGAAACCCGTTATAAATAGAAATACACATAAAGATTAAATATTAAACCTGTTGTTGGTCGTTTTGTCTGTCTTGGTGGAGCAATTGGTTTCGTAGCTTCAGGTGGAGGTATCGTATTTTTGGCAGGTGCTGTTGTCGGTCTTTCTTTCTTAGTTCCAGATATCTTAACGACAATTACAGCCTTATCACAGCACTCTTTAATTTTCGTCATTTTTAAATTATCCTTTTCTAATTCTACCAAGAAAGGCCCGATTGCTTTTTCGCCAACCAATTTCATTAGCGTACCCAAAGCTTCGCAAGTACTATCTCTAACTGTAGGATCTAAAATAATTTAAAATAGAACGATTGCACTTCAAACATTAAATATATTTTACCTGGTTCGTTAACGATTTTGAGTAATCCACCTGTGAGAGCTTTTAATAATTTTTTATTCAAGAGAGTTGGCAAAGTTTTGGTAAACGATCTCGAAAGAAATAAAGCTGTTTCAGACTTAACTGATGGATTTTTGTTATTGAGAGCTTCTAACACATCTTCTAAGATCGTATCAATAGTCGTCTGTAAAATATGTAAATGGAAGTTATTGGAATTTGTAAAATAAATAATAAGTAAATATAACGCATGTATAATCAGTAAATGTTATCTAAGCAACGCATGGTAAATTGTTGTGTAAGAAAATTAATTGAATGTATACACGCCGTAGAAGTATTAGGAACTACAGCATTGTACCATTAGTTGTGTGTAATGCTTCATCAAACACTTAGTAAATCAAACAAATTATTTATTCAGTACTAAATAAGTATCTAGTACTTCATAATACAACGAATAGCTTTTTAAAAATTGTTAATGCGGCAGCAAAAGATAGTGCTTGTCTAGAAACATATTGAAACTTATAAGGGTAATAAATTGACAGCGTAAAATTATATTACATATACTATGTAATAATAATAGATTTGAAATAGAGCACATGTATATATTTTATTTTTAAATTTTTCTTTTTATGTTTCTGCATGGATAAATATTTTTTATATTAAATGAACAAGAGTTGTTCTTGTTCTTATCACAATAATACAATATAATATAATTTCACAAAATATTAGAAAATGTTTATAAAAGATTTCATAAGCACACCCGGGTTTTTTTTATTAATTTGTACACAATATACAGGGTGTCCGCGATATACAAAGCATGCTTTTAAGGGATGATAGCTACAACGATTTAGAAACAAAAACATATAATACACCTTGGGTCTATCTGTAAGCGTAAACGAGAAAAAAAATTATTTCTAAAAAACCTTATTTGGTCAAACTGTACAAGAAAACTCATCCATATTGCTTCTTAAATAACCAAAAAACCATATCAAAAATTTAGGGTTGAAAATAATTGAAAACAACGATGAAAACGAATTATTTCATACTTTGAAATTGAAGCGTGGTGTCATTTCTCTTCCATCACACTGTACTCGTATTCAATAGAATGGCAGATGTAAGCCAAGCATCATCTGCTTATACAACCTTGAACTTGTATCGTACGAAGTCAATGGCCATACGTTTTAAAATAAACGTACCTTTGCGTTTTTTTTAATAATGTTATGACAATAAAATCGATGTTATGTTGAAGTTAGAGTGAAAAGGGCGTATTTAATAGCAGCCTCCGATCGGTAAATGAAAATTTAAGTTGAGGGAAAGTCGCATTGAATGAAAAAAATGTAATTACTGCAATTATGTTATGGCGCTTTAAGCTTTTTCGTAAAGGCTACTACAAAATTGAGTTCTTTTCTTTTATTTGTGATAAATTGGTGGTCCTAAAAAGGAGTTTTTTGAGAGAGAGGAGAAAATGTATTACAGGAAAGGCTCGATGTGTTGCAACACACGCCTGTAATCGTCGGGTAAATCTTGCACGGATCAGCTGTCGGTGTACAGTATGCATCGAAGTTTGTGACATGAGAAATAATTTATTTTCTCGTTTACGCTTACAGATAGACCCAAGGTGTATTATATGTTTTTGGTTCTAAATCGTTGTAGCTATCATCCCTTAAAAGCATGCTTTGTATTTCGCGGACGCCATGTATATGGTGTTTTGATAACCTTTCGAAAACTTATACTAAACATTTATAGCAAATAAGTAGTGAAAATTTCGGTAACAATATTACAAACAAACTGTAACTTACTAAAAGGATAATGAATATTATATGAAGGTTCATTAGAACACAAACAACATGCAGAAGGAATAAATGAACATAAACAAATAATTATGACTAAACGCGAATCAAAATTCTCAAAAGGAAATGCAATTGCTTTGATACAATTAACCCAAAACTAATAGACAGACAAAAAGAGTAACTTTTCATGATATTGTGTAGAGAATGAAATTTTCTGCAACAGAGTCCCGGAGAGCACTATTTGTTGCGGTCTTCAAGTTATACTATTTACAAAGGTGTGATTAGTACTGATTCTGACTCCCAAGCTCTTCTTCGACAAAACTTACAAGGTTGCCCTAAATTGGGATAAATGAAGAGTAAAACAGAAGCCTGTAAAACCTTAAATTATGAAGACTATATGATATTAGGACAATATTCCAGAGTACATCAAACGGAAATACTAGAGACATGTGTGCTAACTTAGGGGTCAGCTGACTCGTATTCTATCGAATAGTAAGGCGGCCTAAAAACATCTTATCAGATAACCTCAATACTATACTGGGACTGCCTGCAAAACCAAAGAACTCTGGCAAAACATATAACAATAAACAATAAAGTTACTGTGGTATGGTAATCAGGACATAAGGGAATACCAGGGAATGAATTAGCAAACAAGTTGGCAAGTAAAAGCGCTGTAACAATATTCACTAGACCTCCACCGGGTCGTCTGGCAGTACCTAAGACTGCAATATGTTGTGGAATGACTGAGTGAATTACAAAAAAAAACACCAACAAGTATAGCTTAGAACAGTGGCGAATCTGCTACCAGGACACGGCTGTATAAAGAAATACCTGTATAGAATTGACACCTCTAGAGATGAACCTATTTGTAGACCATGCAATGAGAAGGAAAAAACTACCAAGCCTACCAAGTTGTATTTGAATGCACTGCATTGGTACAAGGGCGACTGTAATTGCTGGAACCAACCAACCTACTAATGCTCTACCAGAAAAAGATTTATCACTCAGGATTACACCTAGTAAAAGGGACTAACCTATATGTAAACAAATTCACTAGGCACAGAATAATACAATAGGTCATTGGCCACGGTGTTGCGGTGATAATGTCAAGACCTGACCCGTACCCCGAAAAACATGACAAGAATGGTTTGTCCCATTCTTAATCGTGCCCTGTTTGTAAAACCTGCTTTCCGTCGGCCAAATGTGTGACGTCTATAAGTTAGCCAATCTGATACGCCCCTGGCTGTGAAGTGAGTGTCCACGTTTAGATCCCTAAAGTAGCCATTCGAGGAAGAATGATGGCATCTGGGCTTGGATCCCACAGGCCAAAAAAGAAACTTCACAAGAAACTGAAGCAGTTGTAGCAATTGGTTATATCAAAAATAAGTATAGATTCTACACCTTTGCTATATGAGAAAAGAATTCTATATTTTAGACATATGTACATATAAATTCGTACATTTCCTACATAATTTAGAAGTTAACTATAAATAGAGATGTTACACCTAGCATTTTAAAAGCTTGCAATAGCATTTCTCATTATAGTTCTCATTTTCAATATACTACGAACAAAGTTTATATGATTATTGTTTCTATGTGCTAAAAACTACAGTTACTACAACATGGTATTTATTATAATGAAACGCTGAAGTCAGAGCAAAGCTCATTACACTCTAAAACAGAAGCAATAAAAACAAATTAAAATTATCTCTGAATTCGCGAACTAATTTAAAGCTATAAAAACAGAAGAAAATCCAGCATGAATTATAATTTAAAACAATTACTTACGAATAAAAGTGTATAATACATTTTTTAACGATTGAGTGCTAGACAAGAAGTGTTGTAAAAATCAAGAATTATTGAACAAGCAAGTTAAATATAATTTATTGATCTGTAAAGACAAAATAAAACTGCATTTCTCTGTAAAATCAATACTTAATTAGATTATAATTTCTTTTGTTGAATAATGAAAAACAAAACACATTTTCCAAGTATTGAAGATATTTAAAACGTATAATTTCAAGCCAATTACTCATTATAAAATATATGAAGTGATAAAGCGAAAACTATAAAAAATATAAGCAAAACTTTAGGTGTTGCAACACGGAATAATTATGCTAAATAATGAATGCGATTAATAATACCTGAAACTAAAAAGACTACCGATTGCGTTAGTAATTCTATTGGTCAATTAAATACTACCTTGAGACGATTACTTACAATTTCGACATTATTTATTCAATGACCTACGCTTATTTTATTATTGATTATTTTAGATTTCATTAAAAATGAATATAGAGATACCCTACGTTATTATTAGCAAAGAGCTTATAAAAAGTTTTATAATTTTGAATATTATGTCTGTATAAGGGTATGCTCTTGTCCTAATGTATGTTTACAGAAACTCTGTTCTGACTAAATTTTCAACATAATATAATTGCAGTACCCGCAAATACATAATTTTTTTGTAAAAATAGTTTGTTTCTTGTGTTCTTGTTGTTTACTTACATAGTAGTATGTCCTCTGACTAAAGAATATAAAAAAGATCATAATTGGAAGTTTTGGAAAAGAGAACATACTATATTAAGTCTAGTTAAGGTATTAAAATAGAAAAGTGTTCAATAAATAATTATTTATATTAATCATACATACATCAGCAGAACTCTTGTCAACCAAAAAAAGTACATATTATGAGATGACTGGTATAAGAAGTATCATACCATCCAATTTTTAACAAATATACATTATATATCGCGATAAAATCTAAATATACCCACAAAAAGTAACCAAACAAATGTAACAGGCTTTCCCAATGCAATTCAAGTACAGGTACTTCTCACTTAATGACGAAGTTCCGTTCTGGCGACTAGGACGTAAAGTGAATTGGTCGATAAGCGAGGATCTATCAGATCGGCATTTTTCTGAATAAAATTAGTGGGCTTATCGATATTCTTTTCTGTATTTGATCATCAAACCAAATCGCGAGTAACTTTTCAATCTCAGGAATCACACCTTTCCGTTGCCTTCTTAGTAATTACGGCATTAAAACCTGTCGATGATTTTACTCTGCAACTTTTACTTTAGGCCTGTCCTTCAAAATTGTTGAAATTGTTGAATGCGCCAAATGCAAGTCACATATTATCCCTTTAACTGTTTTGCCAACTTCATAATCCTTAATAATCTTCATTTTCGTGTCAAAATCTGTAGTTTTCCTTTTCCTCCAGGCGTTGTATCGCTTCTTTTCATCGACATTCTTTACATACAATTATGCGTACAATAAATAAAAAAATATCGAAATTATAAACAGATATTACATACACTTCATATAGTTAACTCTGAATGACTGAAATCGCATAAACAAAACGTATTTGGGTATTCCTCACACTAAACAGTTGGTTGTTGCTGGGAATACCCGAAGCAGACTTGCGAGCGTTGAGGTCGTATGTGCGAGCGGTCGTAAAACGGGTAGGTCGTTAAGTGAGGAGCACCTGTATGTATACTTTATCAAAATAAGTGTGTACGATTTTTCTTTGCGAGTACATAATTGCTCAAATAGAAATTGAACCTGAATGGTTATCTCGTATTTTATGGACAGATGAGGCACATTTTACTCTGAATGGCGGCATCAATACTCAAAACTGTAAAATCTGGTCTACAGAAAATCCACAAGAAATCGTTCAGGAAGGTCTTCATGACATGAAAGTCACCGTTTGGTGCGGTTTTACAGCTGATTTTATCATTGGTCCGAATATATGAGGGAATGCAGAAAGGAAAAGTTGTACATATTTTAATTGTAAACGACCAGTCAAAGAATTGTTCACCAGCGTTTTTCAAGATCGTGTGTTAAGCAGACATTTCACAAATTCATGGCCACCAAGATCACATGATTTTAACTCAGTGGATTACTGGCTGTGGAGTTATTTAAAAAGTTTAGTGTTTAGAAGACGACCAACAACGCTATAAGAAATACAAGACAATATTACGGGGCAAATTAGTGGAATTCAACCAGAAATATTACGGAATACTGTGTACAATTTGGAGAAGAAGTTGGTAATCTAGCTATGGCGGTCATAACAATCAATGCCCTAACTGGTTTTGGGCATACTAAATCCGCATTTCTTCAGCAATAAAATTAGTTTATTGTTTGTTATTAACTAAATTTGTTATAAAGCTACAATTTAAAATATATCCCTTATTTTAACCCTAGAGCACTGCATTCGTAATTTTTTTGAGGCATACACTACTTTGTAAGGTATGCTTATTATAGTCTTGTTTTCTAGGGTTAAGATAATTCCATGCATTGACTGTCCTTAGTCCCAAAACGAAGGTAACTTCCTCATCCTTAGCAACTTCAAGATAAGAAGACTTTATAGAAATAATGTCTAATTTAAAAATTCTTTCTTTTACATTACCAAGCTATAGCATTAAACTTATTGTATTAATCATAAGAGCAAACATTTCAGTTCAATTGCCATTAACTTGTTATTATTATCATTTGATCTTTCGTCATAAGTGGTTTAGTGGCAACGTCTTGTCTATTAGACGTTTCACCTATGAATTGCTAACGGATTTATTGACTAAGGTATGAAGACATAAAATAAACTCACTGTTAAATATACTGCATCAACAGCTTCTCGAACAGCAGTAACAACATTCTGTTTCTTTTCTTTAAATTTCTCTAACAATGCTGGCACACAGGCGCCTGCATATGTTTGAAATCTCTTCTTCAATCCACTTGCAAGACCAGACAAACATTTTGTTGCCAAAGTGACCACCAAAACGTTGCTATCTTTCTGAATAACCTAAAAAGTTGTAAATTTAAAAAAATAATTACATATATAAATATGTATTTTAATACTTTTGAAATGAAATTATCTAATAGATGGAAACATATTCAATAATACTGATAATTATTGTTTATGTGAATTTTATCGATACAGATCTGTAAATTTTGATACAAATTTTACTTTTATTTAGTTTATTTTATAAGGCTTTTATATGAAGGCCAATACAATTGTAATAAAATTGTACCTTTTTTAGAGCGCGAACCAAATCTCCGTAATCTCCATTCTCTAATTTAGGTGTTTTCAATAACAAGTCAACTGCTTCTAAAGCTTCCTTTCGTTCTTGCCACTTCTTTGCTTCAATCTTGTCATAGAAATCTTTGGGCATCTTAGAGAGAACATCGACTGGCTCTGCCAAATCATATGGATCTATTTGAGCAGGTGCATCTGTTTCTTCATCTTCTCCACCATCTACAAACACTACAACATTGTTCAATGTATACATACAAATCTGTACGTAATTATATAGTACCTGTGCCAGATGTAGCTGCTTCTGCTGCCAGCTTTGCTTGTTTTTCTTGTTGTGACCTTAAATATCTAGTTGGAACAGCTTTTTGGCCCTCGATTTTACCAAATTCTGCCTCTAATTCAGTTACTTGTACTGGTTGTAAGTTACTCAGTTGAGCTCTAAACAGTTTCTTAATTAGCATCAGGCAATTATTAGCATAGTACCTCACCTTAGTGCTGGTCCAATCCATCTAAACATTTCAATTACTAACGCTCTTGCTTCATCCCTTACTGCTTTATCACGATCAGCAAATAACACTGGGATTTTTTTTACCAATGGTTTAACAGGAAACACTTTAGAGCCAAACTCATGTAATGCAGTTGTTGATGCAGTAACGCATGCAGCTACGATCTTGGGATTTTTTACATCCATTCCTTTAATTAATTCTTCTTGCACAATATCTTGTTTCTCTATTTCAATATACATCAATGTTATTTGTGATGCTAAATCCCTTGTTTTTGTTTTTGGCGCAGCAATGCATTTGGCAATAATACCAGACATTACTTCTCCAACAGTCTTTCCTGCATGAGCATAATTCTCTACAAAAGCCAATGTTGCCTCCAAACCCTTTTCTTGACCCATCGCATTGCTGTCAGTTACAAATTTTTTTATTAAGCCTAAATATTTACTAAACTCTGGTGATTTCTCATCATCTATTTGACGAAACAATTTTGTAACTTCCTCGTATCCATTTACTCGAGCTTTCCATAATTTGTGAACACATCTATCTTCAACAGGCAGTTTTTTATACTCTTCATCTTCCATATTACTTTCTTAAAATAACAACACTGAATGAAGTCGGTTCTACTATTAATAGGCGTACAAGCCGGTTATTTATTATGAACCATAACAGTAAACTTGTATTCAAAAAAATATATAAAAAATATGATTCATTCATTTACCCAAAAAGGAATTTACAAGGTGTTTGATCTACTTACATTTTTAATAGTTTCTGCAACAGCTGTTACTCGTCTATAGTTCTACTTTGTATTAATATCATAAACGACATATATTTTCTACAATTCTAATACATTGAAGTTTAAATCGTAAAAACGTTTGATACTTCAGTTTGACAGTCGGAAATATCAAAATGTCCGTTTTTAAATAAGCATCTATATAAAAATAAAATTCAAAACCAATACACTTTCGTAAGAATGGAACATACTTTTAACATTAAAATATAAAATTAAAATGAGATTATGAAGATCTTTAAGAAGGCAAATTCGTATAAAAAATAAATTGCAAAATGGTTAAAATAGTAAAAACCTTTAAATCAGTTGTACAATGAAGTCAGATTGATTTTAACCTCGTCCAATTATATTGTAACAAAATCAGTCTCTCTTCTTTGATTGGTCGTTCTTTTCTATGTTCGTAACGTTCGTAATGTG
>SMLS01072201.1:0-11195 GCA_004785975.1 Popillia japonica
TGTTTCTCTTTCATACTTAAGTACCTGGTAATGATCAGTCAGATATGATTTAAACCAATCGTTAGTGTTTTCCGTAAATCATGATTGCCTCCAAAACATAATTTGTTTTCTCTTAGAGTAGTCATTTAATTGTTTATTGTACACACAACTCCAAAGTTTTTCCATAAAACGGTACAGTATTAATAATTAATGGAGCGTTGATTACATGCACAAGCCTATTAGCCGAATTTAAACACACGTTATATATGACTCTTGGATGTTATGCCAACCCCAGTAATATTACAACTGTTTTTTATATTTTTGATCATACATTTCAATTCCTCCATTATGACATTTGTAAACTGATCCAATTTTTTTTGTTGTCACTTCTAGAACTAAATCCTTACACGTCGTATCATTTGGTTTAGGTATCCCTTTTATTTATTATATTCTCCATATTATATAGTATGAAGTATTCGATAAATCTATTCGCTATTTCCTTAATTTTTTGACCGTTGAAAATCATTTCAATTTGTTTGGTATGGTTGTTTTTCAATTGAAATTTCAATTTTTTCCGTATTTCTGATGAATTGGATTTATTGCCATACTTCTTTATTTCTATGTTTCCTGTAGAAGCAGTAGCTCGCCAACTAACTCGCTAACCTTTTATTTTTCGTCTCTTATTTTTTTTTAATATAGAACTGAGGCAGTTATTTGCTTTATGTATCTTTGGCATCAAGATTTTCGTTCTAGGACACATTCCATCCATGATATTTTGTATATTTTATTATGAAACACTCTGTATAATTAGCTTGTGGCATCTTAAACGCATATAATTAATAGTAATAATAATAATAATAATAATTTAATACGAGTATAATAATATAAGGTATGTACATATGTACATAGCCATCCTACGTATTTACAACATAAAAGCATACTTCTATACCATCACACCAGCATGACATAGTTCATATCGTACATCCTTGCATGAAGTTACGTGTTACTTTTACGGAATCTACTATAGAAAGACATGCCATGAATTCTAATTATGCAATGAGTGATACACTACAGAGACTTGTTTATGAATGTACCTTCCGGCTTTTATGATTAAGTTATGCAGGAAATACGCAAATAACTTATCTATTTAGGAGGCTCCGCCTGTTAACACAAGAAACACATTGGCATGTTTAATTTCGGTAATCGAAATGTTTTCCGAACTCAAAAACTAAAACTCGAATTTAAGTTGATCAGATTCCTCACGGAATTAATCTTCTGATTCATTTCCAAGTAACTTTATACGTGTTCAGAAAACGAAAGCGGTTCATCCCGCCGCCAAAGGCTAGAAAGTGACAAATTTTAAAGTAAAATACCTCTCGTGCAATCTAAAATTTTGCGAAATCAAGACGCCGCGTTGCCGGAGGGGGTGGAGGGAGGGAGGTGAGTTAAGTTTTCAAAGTACGTCGCGTTGACTATATTGGGCAAGTTCTGATAAAGTTTGACGTAACATTTTCGCTGCAAACCCTGTATGTACTATCGAGGGCAAATGTAATTTATACAAATTTATTAGGTTTTCGTTACAACTACATATATCTATTTTTATAATTGGGTATTATATTTACTAACTTGTTCCGCAATGTGTTTTGTGTATGTGATTCTAATTAATTTTGAATAATATACTCTACATTACAAATTAACTCGTCTAATGAAATATTATTATCTACTAAAAATTGTGGGCCTAAAGTTATATAACTTATAATATAATAAATTACCAACCTCTTAGTTATCTTGTCAAATTAGAGTTTCCAAGTACTTCAGGATTTATTAGTTTTTGATTATAAAATTATATTATATTTAGTTCAGAAGCGGTAATTGTTATGATATGTGTTATAATACTATTACTCCCTTTAAACTCTTAATCTCTTTAAAATTACTGAAAGTGCGGTAATTATTGAAACGATTAAAACTTCTTAAGAAAACTATGGTATAAATGTATGTATATACATATATTGTATATCTTTAAGATATGTATATTGTATAGTTTGTGAATGCCAAGAAAATAATCTTAAAGTTTTTAATTTTATAGTTTTTGTAATTATTAGTTAAACAATATTTTGCACGATAAAATAATGACTAATTTACCATAAACTTTTTTTTATTTTATTAAAATTATCTACGTTCTACCTGAGTTCAGTATCATCATTACGTCAATAACAATTCAGAACGGAAAGCCCACAATAGACGCGTTTTATTGCAGTTTGATGCATTACATTTGCCCTCGATAGTACATATTTAATCTACGGTATATATAGATTAATGGACCCTTCCAATGACGGGGAAAAAGTTTAACTGGAAAATGAGCTCCGTTAGAGTTAATTGCAGTCTAATTGCCACGCAGGTTGATGTAAATTAAAAACATTTAAAACAGTTTGGAAAATTCCATAAAAGCGTATATCGATGGGTTTAATTTTGTTTTTTTTCTGTTGATCAAATTAAAGTCAACGAGGAATTTTATTTGATACAATTTTTACGTGAACGTGGTTTATGCATAATGAGGATCTTTCGTTTAGTGTTTGCTTTTAGTTGTTGATGTTGTTAACGTTCAGTTTTAGAATGTCACAAGGTTATCTCTACTGTTTACGAATTGATATAATATTTAGCAAATATAATTACCTAAGCCTTGTTTACTGGTAATTTTCTTAAATGCGAAGATAAAATATTATACAGAGAGTTCCTCTGATGGATGCATTGTTGCCAGCACTGTCGGTCTCGACATTAAACTCTTGCCCTCGACATTAAACTCTTGCACTTGTGATATTATTCAGAAACCTATGATTAGATCATGGAAAGTATCTAATGTTTTGACCAATCCAACACCCACTAAGCTAATGGTTGCAACTTATATATCATTGCTCTTGCACAAATCAATTTGTTCAATAGGAAGGTGGATGTCGTGACTGCAAAATCAATGGTCCAAAACATTCTAAATCCGTTTAGTCACCTTAATTTGCTAAATCAAATCTTCGGTTATAGGTACTTCAGCAATGCTATGATTTTTCCCAGATTTCTCTCGAAAATATCGTTAAAAGAATGCCATTTTCAATTAAATTAACAATGGAACTAATACTGGCGAGTATACCACCTTTAGTACTGCTGACCAGAATGGGTTGGCTTTATATTTAGGAATTAGAGAATTTAGTTCTCCTTCAGACCATACAATCTTGAATTTCAGCTAAGATTTTTAAATTTTATTAGACTCTCTTAATTCAAGACTATGTATTCGAGAATTGTGAATTTATTCCAACTAGAATAAATTGATTTATTAATTATGTTTTCTTGATAAACACAAAAATGCCTATAATACGCGCTAATGGTCCATTGTTGGATTCACCCTGCTAACGATAGTATAATGAAACCAGATCAAGCATTGGCTTCACATCACATCATCAGCGAAGCTTGGCATGCAAGATCTATCTTCCTGATGACGATTTTTGGTAAAATTCGAAATCACATCAATCAGGTGATTCCAACAATAGACCATGAGCGCCTATTATAGGCGTTTGTTGTGTTTATTATTTATTGACATTCTCTCGACGTTATTTTGTGTTTTATTGAACTCCAATAGGAAAAATATCTTAAATTACATAATGACATTGACATATGTATGCCAATACTGATCCAGTTCTGCATTTTATACTGTTTACCATTTTTTGAAAATTAGCAACAAAAAAGGTGTTATTAAGGGATTGCTGGACTATATTATGTAGTTGAGATATTACTCAGATATTGAGAAACCTTTTTTTTATACAGAGGCTATTAATTAAAGCCCATAAAACATCATTAAAACAAATAAAGATATTCAAAACTTGTATTTTTACAAATAAAAAACAAATGAACATTTTAGCGTACAAATTTCTAATAGCTTTAAGTGGGACACTCTGTATAGTACAGAGGCTATATTAATAATTAACGACCCCTAAGTTGGGACGTCATATTGAAGAATGGACTCTCACGTTCTTTGCCAAATAGTGAACCGATTTCTTGATTTTGTCAATATAAGTTTGTTCCAACAAGAATACGAAACTATCAGTAATAGTTGCAAACTATCATTATTCTGCGCATTAGTAATTTTGCCGTTTCAACAAACCAAACTACAATTTGCAATCGAAATTTGGTGTTCTAAATAAATCAATAAGCGATTGGAAACTGTTTGGTGATAGTCAGAAGAATTTGCGAATTCTTTGCTGTCTTTCAGAGTCTGCACTTTACGCATGCGTAGCTTATTTCATTTTACATTTAGATTGGTAGGTAGTTTTATAATTTCGAGATTAGTAGTTAGTCATTTAAAACGACGCCTTTGAGAACTCAAATTTTGTATATATGGGGAAGATTTGCTGTCTATTAAATTTAATTTCTTTACAGTAGAAAATAAAATTTTTTAAAGCGTTCCAACAAGAGCAAATTGCAAACAGTTGGACATTAATTTCCGACAGCGCATGCACACTAAAATAAATCTGCAAACTATCACAAACTGTATCTTGGAACAAACCTTAAATTAAATGGAAAGGAATTTGTGTAGGATGCAGTAATTTGCGTGGCAAACGCATTATGTGGAATTATAAAATATAGCCATGAAAAACACATATTGGCACTTCATTATTGAAGATTAAACCGCTAAGGATCGCCACACACGTTTACGTAATCAGCTGCGGTAATCAAGTAATTAATTTATTATGTTTATATATTTTGTCTGTAACATTTCCCAGAAAAAAAAACTATACAAAAACAAATCGTCAATTAATATAAGCCTACTCAGCGAAAAAATGTAAAACATCACTCATATAGGAAAGTTTTAACCTAGAATTTTCTGCGTTTACGGTGATAATGAGTTTATTATAATTCTTTTTAATAATTCTATCGTTAAACTGAAAATAGAGCTTGTCTAAATAGAAGCCATTAACAATGATAAATAGTATTATAAGACAAAAGACGCTGTATGAATAGGGACCATTAGCGGTGAAGGAAACCTACGCGTAGATAACAATATATTTATCCTTTATAACTATAAAGTGAAAAGGTCGGTAGATACACCATTTTACCATTCAGGTGTAGAGGTGAACGGAAATTTACGACCGCATAACGTTAGTTGCACGAATTCGTGTCGGCCACACTTCGTTTTCGAGGCTTTCATAAAATATTTAAACGTTACCGAGGCCCGAATATAAAGTTAGCATATCTACCGGGTAATAGCAAAGGTATGCCCAACATTTTACACGTGGAATTTCACGTCAAATTTTTTAAATTTTAATCCGACGATTTTCAGAAGTATTTATGTCGAATGACTCTACTTATAATGCACGTGCGGCGTTTAATTATTTATAATAAGGATGACTTTGGAACGTGGAAAAAACCGAATTCAATTTACGGTAATGTTTAATTCATTAAAGATGGTAAATTATTTTCTAGCTTGATTAGAAATTATTGCATTGAGATGACTTGCATCTATTATTTCAATTTGCAATAAATTACGTCTGTCAATGTATCCGGACAGGTAATTGTAGTTGTTGATATTTATCTTGCAGGGGACTTTAGTCGGAGTCGTATATTACACACCTGCAGGTGTATAATTTTGAATGGATGTCGAATGAATAGAGGTCACGGTAACATACATTGATGATAGTGTGCTATAAGTACTCTGTTTTTTAATAGGGGGAGTGAATTGAATATAGCCCGCCAAAATATAGGCTTACAATTGGATTGTTGCCGGTCATGTTTACACTGCCAAACTTTGGTTTTTTTGGCGACGCCATATTGTAGACACAGCTGATTGAGTAAATACATATTTCGTTAAATATTTTTGTATTATCTTTTTGTGTTTCTACTACGTTTAAACAAGAAAATCAGTTTTTTTTTAACTATTTGCTTGTAAAAATGGATCCACAGCCTAATACAAGTGGACTATCAATATCGCCTCGAAGAAAACGTGCTACTTTGGGACGTGGATATTTGTACAGGAAAAGCAAGTTATACTGAACACATACAAGAAAATAGTAATCCTACAATAAAGAAAACACAGATAATACTGCAAATTTCAAACAGTTTAGGCAACGTACATAAATTGTCATAAATATATATATTTATATTTAATAACAATAATAATAGGTGTTTCGAGGACAAGTGTTTACCATATTATTGGTGAATATAAAGCTAGAGGACTAATTTCACCACCATTAAAATGAGTTGGAAAAAGACGCTGTTACCTACAATTGACGATAGTATTAAATACCTACATGATAAGAAGAAACATACATGGTTTTTACGATGGAGATACTTAGGTATCGATACCAACGTTATCCAAGGTATCGGAGGATCGATACCCGGAATAGTATCGAGTACTGGACGATGTATCGATACTTCGCCCAGCCCTAAAGAGCACACAAGGCCAAACCTGTTGGTAGATGTTAATATTACAATACGCAGACAAGCATTTACAGATGGTGTAACTACTAATCTCGAAAATCCTGTTGGTAAAGGAAGACGCTTAATTATTTTACATATTGGCTCTAAAAACGGTTTTGTCGACGATGGGTTACTACTATTTGAAGGAAGAAAAACAGTCGAATACCACGATGAAATGGATGCAAATGTTTTTGAGGAGTGGTTCAATAATATTTTGAAGAAATTACCTGATAATGCTATTGTAGTGGATAATGCATCTTACCATAGCAGAAAAAGGGAAAAAATACCAACAACTTTAACACAAAAGAGGGAAATGCAAGAATGGTTACTTCAAAAACAAATACCATTTGATCACTCCATGGTGCGATTAGAGTTGTTGGAAATAATAAATCATCACAAAGAAGATTACAATGTATATGCAGTGGTCGAAATTGGAAATCAGAGCAATAAAATTGTACTTAGATTACCACCTTACCATTGTGAATTGAATCCTATTGAATTAGTTTGGACACAAATAAAAAATGAAGTAGCTGTAAAAAATAAAAGCTTCAAATTAGCTGAAGTGAAAGACCTTTTGTTATCCGCTATTACAAATGCAACCTCAGAAACGTGTAGAAAATGTGTAGAACATGTGATTAAAGATGAAGGCAAAATATGCAAGTTAAATGGCTTAATAGATGATGTGGTGGAGTCATTTATTATTTCGTTTGAAAATGATGACACAAGTGACAGTGATAGCGATTCTGTTGAAGAACTTATTGTAGTTTTTCTTTCTATTGTAATTTATAATAGTATGTAACATCAATTTTAAATTTCTGAAATACAAATTTTATGTTAATATATTTGATGTACTACAAATATGTATAATGCAAACAATAAAATACATATTAAAACTATTGTGCACTTATTTTTTTTTTATAAATGTGTTGTATATTTAAATTAAATCAAATATGGAAGTGTAATCCATCATCTAAATTTACCGCCAAATTAGCTGTCAGATTAATTTGCCTAATGTAATGCGTTAATAAAAAAATTGAGTAGGTATAGTGCATATTCGTTAATTTTTTTTTGTTCGTATCGGAAGATGCAAGATATAACTGCAAATGATGTCACCGTGTAGATAATCTTAGCACATTTACCTTACAGCACATTTAATAATAAACATTTATTCTATTATGGCAACAGCGAAAAAACGCATTAGAAACTGCTAGTCGTTATTATTTAATCAAATAAAATAGTAAATATTGACAATTTTAATCAACGAAGGCTTGCTAACGTGATCTAATAATGAAAGACTGCATGCCGTCAAGTTAATTTTATGTAAATAAAGATTAAAGTGTGTATATTATAATATTATAATTATAAATAACTAGTAGGCGGTGGTTTCGGTACCTTGCGGTCAGTTCAAACATACCGACATAATTAGACTGCGTTGAATAAATTTAGCAACAATTAATTTACTACACACAATGGCAATATTTGCATTTGTTATTATTGGTAAGATGTATGTATGTATGTATGTATGTATAGCCTGTAGTATGGTATATGCAGTAGAATTTTACTAATTCGATACGATGAAGTAAAATTAATAAGCTACCTTTGAAAAACTACACTAGAAAAAATGCTCGTTTGTTAGTTACTATGGTGACGTGTTAGATTTTTGTGAAATAGTTTTACAAGATGTCATACAAGATTGTCTAGTAGAGATTGTTAACATTTTTTGGGGCCAAAATATTGAACTGTCAACCAACATTAAGGAATGTGAAGGTTTGTCAAGCATCAATTTGACCGACGTACCCCAGGCGCGCCACATTGAGGAGTTTTGGGCACTACTCAGAAGGAAAGTTTATGACCAGGATTGGGAAGCCCAAAATAAAGCACAGTTGCGGTCCAGAGTATTCCAGAATAGGCGAGAAGTGAATATAAACGTCGTCGAGAGAATGGTGATTTTTTACCAAAAAATTGCGCCATTGAGGACCACCGACCTTTATCAATTGTACGAAAAGAATTTTTGAATTGAAGACATAAGTGGATAAAGGTGGCATGTAACATTTTTAAAGTTTTGACTAAATTAGCATAAGACATCTTAATAATAATAATAATAATAATAATAGTAATAATAATAATAATAATAATAATAATAATAATAATAATAATAATAGACAATTTATTATCCAACAGGCATGGCCCAATTACAGGATAATATTTACAAAACATACAAAATATATACATCATGTGTGACAAAAAAAAAACAACAAACAGCATTGGCAAGATACATTAAACAATAGCTACTACCAAATATGTAATAAAAAAATGAAAAATGTATTATAATAAATCAGACCCAGTGAAAGAGATTATTTTCAAGCCTATTACAAATACAAGATAGTGTGTAGATCGGCGCCCTTCTCATTACATCTGTCCTCGCAAATGGAAGCTGGAACTTTTTCACGTAGTTTTTGATTGAAATGATTGTAACATCAAAAAATAGAATCAAGTGGATTATTTTCTTTCATGTTGTTTCATATTAAATAAATAGCTCCATTTGTGAAAAAATTAAGTTATTACATCCCACAAATTCTCAGCTCTAAATGCTAACTGTTTTACCATGAAAGTGTCTTGTAACTTATTATTGTATACATATATTTGTTGTGGGTACAGGAAAAGTAAAAGGAAAAAATGCAAAACATTTCAGTTTCCAGTTTTAACTATTTTATTTATTTAAAAATTATATATTATATATTAAGTACATAAATAGGTATAGGAAAGTAAGTTTAACAGAATCAACATGTTTTTCTTTTCCGCTGCGATTAAGACTAGTTTTTTCCAAAACTCCTTCATAGTACCATCTCTAATCCTTTTCAGCACATTGTAGTTGCTCCCTCAAATTGGAAATCTGGTAAAATCCCCACATTTAGATAATACGCTTAGAATAACTTTCCCAGTTTTAGCTTCTCTTGCCCCTTTCTTACGTAAATCAACCTGCAGAAATGGGGAATGAGAGTCTACATTTGTCTTATACATATATGTAAATAAAATCGGAAACTGTCCACTCTAATCCATTTGATACTATCTCGTAGATTAACCTTCTCGTTAATTGTTGTTGTTTATTTTTTTATGTAAATGAAGTTTGGTTGAAAGTTCTTCGAAATTATAAAAATAATATTCCATATTCAAACATAAGCTATGGTTAGTACTTGCAGATCTGATGATCTCCCGCTATTGGTCTAGAATAAAAATGTTCTGATGCTTTCGCAGTAGTTTTTGAATACCACCAAAATGTTGATATCGCGGTATCTGTGACCAACCTCGGGACATTTATGCTGTATAACTCGAAAATACTTTTTCAGTATTAAATACGTGGAACTTTAGATCACTATCACCCTCAGGACACCAAACACTTGGATAAATGCCAACGCGTTTCGACAGCAATGCTGTCATTATCAAGGCGATAATAAAACTGAGTTTTATTATCGCCTTGATAGTGACAGCATTGCTGTCGAAATAGCTGCTGGCTGCTTATGCTGGCGATAATAAAACTGAGTTTTATTATCGCCTTGATAATGACAGCATTGCTGTCGAAACGCGTTGGCATTTATCCAAGTGTTTGGTGTCCTGAGGGTGATAGTGATCTAAAGTTCTACTTTGGCACCAAGAGATCCAGTGAATATTTGTGATTAAATACTTGTAAAAACACAGTATGAAAAAGTTCTTATTTTGGCCTCCACATGAATCAGATCAAATTATTAAGTGATCGACATCAGGATACTCTCTTGCAGAACAGTGCAGTGAATATCGAAGTTTTAAAACCACATTTGCCTCAAATAGAAAGCCTTGGATGTCGATAACTTCGGTAATGGCATTGTTTGTTGTAAATGTAACATAACACTACTATCCACTAAATAATATCTGTAGTACGTCCGACATGATACCTTTATCATCCGAAAACTATCAGATAATAGGTAACGAAAATATGGAATCTGTGTTTGTTGAAGATTAGATTTATTCCTGAGGTGCCCAAAAATGCATAAAATCATTTTTCTTCTTATTTTGTTTAGTTTGTGTTAGAGAACACATAACCTAAACTACTGCTGTAGAATTTCAAAATTCCCTATACAGATATGTATGTATATGTATGTATGTATAAAACATACATTTCCTTTTGGAATCATATTTAACTTTCTCAAACAAATCCGACAAAATCAAAGTCATCCCTCGTTTGTTGTCCTTCTGTTTCAGAATTTATTCGTATTACCTCTTCCTTTGTACTGCTGTCCTTAGATAGACACACAAAAACGCTGACAATAAAAAGAAATAAAAAATACCTATACAATAAGAGTTAAAAGAGGACGCCAGTATTAGCTATTGGAAATATTAAACCGTCCTCGCTCGCATTGAAAAATCCCAGGGGGGATGGAAAATTTTCGTACTGGGGTCTCTATCACGTCGGAATTTAATTAAGCTGTTTTGTCTTTATGCCCCGGCACTCTGCTCTATTGGTAATTAGTGCCTTGCGTTGGATAACGATTATTTTCGAATTTATAGAATGATTAGTTTGAATTTCTATTTTAATTAGTTAATTTGCCATTCGCTGTAATTAAATTAAGTATGCAGATATGGCCTGTAGGTGATAGAAATCAATTTTCTTTTCTGGTTTGAAATGGAGGAAAATTTTCTCTTGACCACTCATTTTTGTTTTTCGTTTCACTCCCTATTGGGTACTCCCAAAATGGTAGCTAGTAAAATTTTCAATATTTTGT
>SMLS01072204.1:0-39557 GCA_004785975.1 Popillia japonica
TTTTCCATTGGGAGCCCTGCATTTTCGTCTCAGGGTCATAGCCATAGACCCAAGTTTCATCCCCAGTTACAATTTTGGCTATAAAGTCCGGATCTGCTTGAAGACGATCCTTCAACTCCGTGCAAACTGAAACACGATTTGCCTTCTGTTCGTCAGTCAAAAGTCGGGGAACAAATCTGGGACTCACTCGTCTCATGTGCAAATTATCGGTTAAAATACTTTGCACAGACCCGTAAGAGATGTTAAGTTCTTCACCAAGCTCTCGAATAGTGATTCTTCTGTTTGCACGAACAATTTGTGCCACATTTTGCACGTTTTCGTGTGTTTTTGAGGTCGATGGACGTCCCGATCGTTGCTCGTCTTCAACCGACTCATGTCCGTTTTTAAATCGCTCATACCATTTGTAAACAGTCACCACATTATCTCCATACACCGACTTTAACATTTCATGAGCTTTTTTGGCAGGTTTCTTCAACTTAAAGCAAAATTTAATGTTAACGCGTTGTTTGAAATTCATGATACACGACAAGACGATAAACACGGTCTCACTCACTCGACTCTGGATACTGACTAACAAGTTAGATCGTGTTCAAACTGGACACGGTCTGTCACAACGGATCAGGCTATCGCACATTTGACATGAAATGGATATAACATCAGCAATTTTGGCTCTAAAAATTCATTAACCGTAGTTTTTAATCATACCTCGTACATAGGAAAGCGATGGACATATGCAACAGACTTCGACACCAACCAACCCATAAAAACGGCAAAATTTAAAGCAAGGAATAATAAGACTGTATGTTTAGGGTGTCGTATATGCCTGGCAGAACACATATTGAAGAGGCCAGCAGATGATGAATGTAAGAAAAATAATCCGTCAACGAACATTGCATCGAGTCAACAATTGACCAACTTCACAAGCATAGCAAGGTGAAAAATAAAAGATGTTTGGATTTCATTAAGAAGTGATAGTGTAAGCAGTCGGAATACATAGACAAGAATAATCAAGCCAACTTCCTGGGAACTGAATCATCCTGGTTTACTCCAAATCCAGATTTATTACAATTAATAACTTGTGTAACCAGTTCCACAAGAAAGAAGCGAAAATTTTTCGGAAATAAACACGACCAATGTTTTTAAAATGAATATGTAACTAAAATGCAAAGGTGGAATTTATAGGCCATAAGATTCATGACAGCTTTTGACAACGGCCTAGCACTTTTGTAGTCTACTTTCAACATAATTTTTACCGCAACTGGCTAGGAAAAGAGCATCTAAATCTTAGGAGATATTCTTGAAAAATGTTTTAAAAAGTGATCAAGTCTGCCTTCAAGATGGATTTTGTTTGTTTTGTGACTTCCATACATGCTTAACGCCAGTGATGTAATTTTCTTCCTTTCAAGCTCGCACATACTCCTCAAGTATCTAATGGTTTTTACCAATTTCAAAAGAGCAGTGTATATAAATTTTGTGCATTTCGCTTTACGTAATCCAACCCAAACAAGAAAAAGCAACAAATTTGTACTATTTTTTAATTAGGTCCACTTCATCCAAATCTATAGCTAAAAGCTGGCTTCATCCGAGAAAATCGCTTTCGATCAATCACGGTTTTAATTTTTGCTCGCCCAGATCATAAGATCATGAGAGCGATAAAATAATAATCTGTGTTTCACAGTAATGGGCTTGCACCATCACTAATCTGAATTAGAATATTTGAAGACCTAAAACGTGGCTGGAGTACATTAAACTATAAAAATAGCCCATACGATTTCTCAAAATAAAAAAATAAAAAATCGCTGAAATATGTATATGCCATATGCTATATAAGGTTCACCCTGTATATAAGTTCAGTTACCATGAATCAATATTTTATAGTCAACCGTATTTGTTCTACTAATTTATGATGGTAAACTTATGGAACCGTAAAGCTTATCGCTTATCGGAAACAGATTAAAGTTATGCTTACTTATTTCATTATACTCCATTTTGTCATATCACTTTATCAAAAAATTGCACAAACAGTGGTGCATTACCCATGGTTATGGATGAAACATGTTTTTCATTGTACTGATAATATGTCGAGATAATTTTCAATTTGCAAATATGAAGGGAACAAAAGCCACAGTTTTTATTTGATGTATAATTGCGATTAAAAATGCATTTCTACCACTACCATAAAAGATAAATATATGGCACATCTTAATAGTTAAGTTATAAATTGTTTATTACAAACACATGGTATGTATTCCAATTTGTAAGAGCTACCGCTGTAACAGTGAAGACTTTCTCCGCGGTGTCTTTGACATGTTACAAAGCCTAGAAGTAACACTATTATTATTTGTTGCGTCGGTAGCAGCTGTTACAGCAGTGAATGTCTAATCGTAGATGACTTTCCAAGTAAAGACGACTAATTTATGCCGATTGAACGAAATTGAGAGTTGTTTTCCGCGGCGCTAAAAATACTGCGATCGAAAAATTACATTTTAATCATTTTCTCCGCCGATTTCTACGGAATTGCGTTAACCGCAGTAAAAATAATAATATAAGCGATAAAATTAAGTAAAAACGATGTAAACGTGTTTGTATATAATTATCGTGCTGTGTTTTAAATTTAATTAGTTATGAAATTAAAATTTCTCTACGTAAAGTGCGTTTACTCCTTAAAATTTTAAATAGTAACTTTATCCATTAATCAGGTCTTTATTTTATGACTTTCAACACCATAGGCTACTTAAATATTTACACCGTCTTTTTCTCAATATACTTTGTCTTTAATTCTGCTTAAATAGTTACAACCATCTTTGAAAGGAACGATGAAAGCGAAAGTTATTTTTATTTAAAGACTAACATGTATTTCCTGTACAATACCGTACTCCTCTTATGTAACGGTTGCATTTCCGCCTTTTTGTTTAGTGTGAATAAATGATCATTTATTACCTTATGCATCGCTTAATGTAAACGGGACAAATTTTAGTATAGGAATGTTGATGAACCTATGTACATACTGTCAACCACCATATTTTTCAGTAAAGAATTAAATTGAATGTGTTAAGTGAACAAATTATGAATTTCTCGGATATTCGATGGTTATAAAGTTGTGGAAGTATGTGGAAGAATCTAGAATTTACTGATTACTAAGTTATTCAAATTAATACATACTGCAAAGCATTTAGCCAGTTGAAAGGCCTTAAGTTATCAAAGGAATAAACCCATAAAAAGGATATTTAGAAAGCAAGCTAGGTACTCAGTTAAAGTAAGTTACCAAAGGAAGTCACCAGATTCTGGTTGGAAGAAACGTTTATTAAACCTAACCATTTTACTGAAGAAACTTGTCAATCGATATTATCACAAATTGTTCAATAAATTATTGATCTTAAGCAACAGATCCGCTATTCCTAAAAGCCATCGCACACACATATACGATACGCAAACACCTTTCCTAATAATTTGAAGACGAAGATGACTCATGGCAAGAAAATGCTGGGAAGGCGCTGATCTAGATTGATGGGATAATGCAACTTTTGAAATTGGATTCAAAGACAACTTCAACTTTCATACGAATCAAAAGGAATAGACGCAACGTCTTCAACTATTGTTAGGATTCTATACTACAGTTCAAAAGTTTAGCACACTTTTAATAGAGGAACCTTACTTGAAGTGCACATGCTCTCCAATTCCGTACAAAATTGTGCCAAACCGAAATAATGCGTATATGCTGCGGAGCTAAAACAACTTATGTATGGTGAAGTTTATGTAGGCAAAACTTATCATTGCTTTTTAAGGAACCAATAGAAACCTGATAATAGACAACTGTATCACATCTGAGATAGAAAAACACTTGTCAGGAACAAAAACAATTACAAAAACTAATATGGAAAATTTTCCATATGTTTTGAATTGCAAGGAGAGGGAATAGTTAAGAAATAAATAATTATTATTTTTTTCCGCAAATCGTTAGGCAATTTTGACATTCCAGACAAAATCTTTTAAAGCAAAAGTCAACATTTCCTAACTGTTAGGAAATATTCATTTCCTTACTGTAAGGAAATGAAAACAGCAGCAGTTAAATTTATATGCGTCAAGTTTGACAATTCAACATTAATACGTTTCCATAGCAACGCAGACAATTATATTACGAATTTCAAAACACGATTTCTGAATAAAAAGAAATGATTCGCAATTTTTCCAGGATTAAGTAAAATCTGTCGAATTTTAAATGATTTGCGGAAAAATAGTATGTTTGCCTCGTAGGAAAAGCCACAATCCTGGACTCTGTGTTGCTAAGTCTCGACTTGCGCCTTGACTTAGCAATCTTCACAGTCGTCCAGGAATGTTTCTTATTTACAATTAGTAAACAATATACTATTGGTAGTGCATAAGAAATTTTACCGAAGCTTTGTGTGTACAGTCGGGTTTAACTTTAGCACACTTATTGTACCGGGTACAGAAACACTTAGTTGTCAGCATTGGAGAACTAAATTCTGTTGGTATTTTTAGGAAATTCTAATGCACTAAAGGAACATTGCTACCAACAGTAGAACCGACATCAGAAACGCTCAGTTATTTTAATAAAACCTCACGGAAAATCAATTGGAAATTTACAGCTTGTGGTGTGAACTTCGTCAAACGGTAAGCAATACTTTAAAAAATTACATCTTTAGTAGAACTACTAACTAGGCCATCTGCTACCACCGGCCGATGTAATTTTATGTAATTTCTAAATTGATACACTTTTTGGTAAAAACGGAGTACCTACATCGTTATCCCGCTGTTGCAAATCCACTTCTAAAAATAAATATAAAATTCCAAGCTCACGGGCGACCAATTCCGCAGCTCATTCCGTAGGGTTAGATTTAGAATAAAATTTTATTTGATTTATCAATAAAAAATATCTTTAGCAATTTCTAATTGGTTTGATTGATTGTGATGCAGGTTTTCTGGAACTTTAATTGATTTCACCAGTTCTTTTTTATTTGAATACCTTAAAGAGTCTATACAAAACAAGTTACCAAGCAAGGCCAAACGGTGGGTATCAAATAAGAAAATTGGCAGGAATAACGATATCCTCCGATACCTGTAATATCACTAAATAAATTTAAATTAAATCTGAGTTACCGGAATATTTGATGTTTTGGGTTCTTTACAGTTGTTTTTCACTATTCCTAAGAACGTGCACTACTTGGATGAAACCCGCAAGGAGAACAAAATATATATTGTACTTCTTATCGGGTTATTCTTTCCTGAGCCACTTTTGTCGTTATAGTGTTTGCTGCTATTTTTGATACTCAAATTTGAAGGCTTATTGTTGTGTTGGAATGCCCCTATTTTGTCATCTTTAGTTTGCTATTTGTTCAGCCACTCCACATTTCGTGAGTCATTTTCTCATTACACGAGTTATCACGTTGTACAGGGTGTCCCTTAAAGGCCTATAAAGCTTCAGTTAGCACTCTTCTGTAAGAAATGCTATTTTCACAAATGCTAACATGAACTTTCTGTAATGTTTAGTTTCCTTCCACGACGTTTTTAAAACACGGGTACACCGACATGTTTATAACAACGGACTAGGAAAGGAACATCTTCTAATAAAGGTGGTCGTTATTAAGGATACTGAAGTAGTTCTTCACATTAAATTGATTAGGATAAAGCTTGATAATTTCCGCGGTGCAGGGCATAAGGATTTTCATGTGCCCAAATGTGTTGGTTGTGAGAGTTGAAGATGCCATTTTCGTGAAAGTCGCCTCATCTGTTCACATAGGTAATTTTATTTACAAATCTTGCACATCTTCTATGTTGTGTTAATACCCAGTTGCAGAAGATAGTACGTATCTCGTAATCTTCCTCCAATAAATGCTGCACTCTTACTTTATGGAAAGGATAAAGAAAATCGTAGTTCAAGATTTTATGAACGGTGGTTTTGGAGGCACTAACAGAAATGACGAAAGAGTACAGAAAAACGCAAATAGCAACGCACAACAAAACGGGATCTGAAAGTAAATGTCAGAAGAACGTGAAATATCACGACAGTCTAATTTGTTTTGACAAACGTCAAAAAGTCTAGATTTTTATCACAATGCAAGCATACAAGCATTGTTGCCACGTGTAGTTTTTAATGTAATAGTAATAATTAATATTAATTTTTATGTAGTAATAACTAATATTATTTTTTATGTAGTAATAACTAATATTAATTATGAGTATATTAGTGGAAATCCCTCACTTATCAAGCACACTAAATTTATCGCTCATATTCCCATTATATTCTGCTTTAAAAATATGAACGTTAACCCCGTCGTGCAAGAAAACTAAACATTCGAAGACTTTTTTTGTAAATTTGCTTAAAGCAGGAAAAGTTCTAGCTGAAGCTTTATATGCATTTAAGAGACACCCTGTATATTGTTTGGTCTACATACGAATGAAACAAATCAAGCGAGTTACATATATTATGCGTTCTCAAGAAAATGATTATCTAGTGAGCCTTAACAATTGATAGTGAAGCTAATTAAGGAGAATTGGAGCATAATAGGTATTGAAAAAAATTAAATCTACAATGTATAGGACTAATATAAACCATACGAAATGCCAGAAAACATTTAATCTTAAATTTTTTTTACTTCTAGCGTGGTTTATCCGTTAAGTCATTTGGAATTTCTGGCCAAGTATAAAAGTTTTATTATCACTACAAACAAATACATAACAAAAATATATGGTTTTATCTAAGTTACATAGTGATTAAAATATTGCCCCAAACACAATTTTTACATGTGAGAATTTTCTTTATGCCCACAGAAAGTATTTTTTACTCCTCTTGAAATTAGAAGTGTTAATGTCAAGGCAAGATTTCTTGAAACAATGGAATTATCTTTCAAAGTGTGTATAGGAGTCGGTAAGTTTCTAGGAATTACTACGGAAATTTTTCGTACGAAAAAAAGAATCCAAAATCCTATGTTGAAAATCTGTTTGATTTCATTTTATTTAACAGTTACTAATTGAAACGCTACAGAATACCTACCTTCATAAGAATAGAAGAGTCCTCCATTGTTTTTATTATTTATTAATAAATTTTATATCTTGATAATCTATGCATATATATTTTTATTAATTTTATAACCAAATATATTACCTTAACACATTAATTGCACAAAACTTAACAATAGAACTGATTACCATAGTATTTCTGATAACTTTCAATTTTTGTGTCTAATATCTGTTCTCATTATCATCATCATTATCATTTCTTTTTTGTTCTAATGTTATCATAATTTTTAATATTTACAACTGAGTTAATCTTTGGGGTATCATTCTAGATTTGCGCTTTTGTTTGGCAATGTGTCATAGATAAAAATACTTTGAGAATGTGTCCTGTTATGTTGTGATGACGTAGTCAGAACGCGAATTACCAATGATGTTTGGGTTTAATATATACGGAAATTGGTAGAAAAAATTGTTTGATTGGTAGGATGCAACTTCGTTGAAAATATATTTTTAATTACGTAATATGTGTATGTCAAATACCATAATACTTATAAATATAAGAGGAAATTCTTCGGTATCATTGCATTTAATCGGATAAAGTTAAACTTGTACTATATCATCAACTGAATTGAGAAAATTTGATGGATTGTCCCAGTAAGATTGCATCTTTTAAAAACAAAATTCTCGCGATAAAATATCTAAATAACTATGTTTAATTACGTAAAATGATGCTGAAGGCCTTTCCATAGATTAATTTTATGTTTTAACTAGATGATGCAAGCAAGCAACCGATTTGTAATGCAAAATAGGAAAGAAAGAGCTAAGAAGTACCGTAGATTGTATTTAACGTAGTCAGCGTGAAGTATAAACAATAATACATAGGTCATCAGCTTCCATTTTAATGTCGTATATTTAGAATAAAAATAAAACAAGACGTTAAAACATAACTATGCAATTTGCGCCACGTTTTACTGATAACAACTTGCATAATGTTTAAAGTATTAGTGCAGGTCAAGTGTATGGGGTCACGTGTCCGCAAATTTTTATTATCAACGTCCGATCTCTATTTAAAGTGTAGAGATAAAAATACCATAACAAATTTTAAAATCCTACTCAAAGTTGTAATTGTTTGAAACTTCACGCTTTGATAGCGCTAATTTGCATGTCGATAAGATTTTTCCGTTACAAAATAGTTTTTTCCCCTAAATCCAATCAATATACG
This sequence comes from Popillia japonica, assembly GCA_004785975.1. NCBI lineage: Eukaryota > Metazoa > Arthropoda > Insecta > Coleoptera > Scarabaeidae > Popillia > Popillia japonica. Next base: position 8,198 of record SMLS01072204.1, read on the forward strand.
CAATTTGGATAATTACCAGTATTAATTTAAATAATCTACATGACTATAATCCCATATTAATTTATTTTATGTTTTTGTAAGCAAACTAAATCAACGGCGTTGTTGCTAACTGCAACTAAAATTATAAAAATTAATTTATTAATCACTAATTTGTAATATCATGTGCAAATATAAAATTTCCATCACTACACCAAACACATCTAATCGCATTTTTACACAACGAAAACGGTCTGATATGTTCTAATCAAATAGTGAGGCCCCATAATATTTATCGCCAGTAATTTTATTCAGAGCACTTTAATCAAAAAAAGAACTAATTCTTCTTTAAATTTCGCTTTATATTAACATATCTCCAATTCAATTTGTCAATAAAAAACGCTGTATTACTGACCGTAAAAGTTATCAGAAACTATTAATCCGCATGACTGAACAATTCTAAATGCAATCCACAAACTTTACAATCCGCTGTAGACAAAGGAATTGTAGTCGTGAATCTTGAATACGACAAAAAATCGGTCGTGATGACCCACTACACTTCCACGCAAAAGGGAACTTTCTCCAAAGACCATTTCTCTTCTCACAATATCAAAGTTTTGCAATCGTCGATCTAACTATAAGTGATTTATTCGGAAAATGACAGTTAACAATATTAATGAAGCTTTTGATACCCACATCTATAAATATCTTGACCTTCGCTTCCACGGAGTCCTTTCTTTTATAGTAATCGTGTAAATTTATTGGCTGATCTATGGTTTGAGGGAATTTATTGCATTACCTATTGAATTAAATTATAAAATAGTGAAAGCGAAATGTGATTTTCTAATAGGTCTTGTAATATGCGGAAAAGTAGAGTTTAGCAGTTATCAAAATATATTTTCAAGATTCCAGTTTTATTTGAACGATGTTAAACGTTTACATTAGGTATTTATTATGATTTTAATCAAGAGGAAGTATGTAACTTAAGAGGAAGACCAAAGGAAGAATGGAGTATCTGTACTTAAATACTTATAACACAGTAAAATTGCCTTATAGCTAAAAACCTATCAGATGAAAGTCTATTTTATTTCACAGTTTTCACTAGATCCATACGAATTATGTAGTGGGCAGTAACCAACGAAGATTTCTCTAAAGTCTCTCTGAGGAATCCCAATCTTTCGCGCTCATAGAGACTGCTTTCAGAATGAATTTTTGAATGAATTATAGCAGAAATTTGCAAGCACTTCCTTGGGAAGTGTTAGCCAACGCAATTGTGTTATCAGATCTAACACTTTAACAAGTGTGTAGTTAGCGTTAGTTTTTGATTTGATACTATGTTTACAATAATAAACTACGTCTCAATTTATAAACATAAAAATATTTATACCTTGTTTTTTAATAATAGGACCTAATCGAAAATAGCACGCCAAACTATAAGCTTACGATTCTTATGATTATAATTTTACATTTCAAAAATATCTTAAATTGTCCACTATTTTGTAAACATAATCCTATATATCACTGAATTTCTTTGTCTGTAGATAATTTTGTTGATAAGCATGGCTAGTTACTTATTTATTATTTGACACGAATTAAATGTCCATTTTATTCTACTGTCGGAGCTGTAACGAAAACCTAATTATATTGTAAAGGTTTTGGAATAAATTTGATCTTTATTCGAATTAGAGTGTTGTAATTGACCTAGAAGTGGAAAATATATCAGGAAAATAAAATAAATTGTTATAAATATGTAGATATATGTATTTATATTTAACAATAATAGTAGGTGTTTCGAAGTCAAACCTTTTCCTTATTCTTGGTGAATATAAAGCTAAAGAACTAATTTCATCACCATTAAAACGAGTTGGAAGAACGACACTATTAAATACATGATAAGAAGTTTTCTGAGATTTCTAGTGCTATATACAAATGCTTATGGTACGAAAGGACTTTGCAAAATAAAAAGCTCCTGCATTTTATTATGATGAAAGCGTTGCGCGAAAATTATCTGTCAGTTGGAGGAATGATCGAAATGAACACGAATACATTCACATCAGTAAGTTAAACTTTCTCCTGATACCGTAGATTAAATTAGTATATTATTTTTGAGGTTATACGCAAAAGCATTTTCATTCTATGCCACCTTGAGAAACGTTCTTAATAAGTAATTAAAAATGAATACTAGATAATGTACCGCCCTGTATATACACTTAATGTTTACCCAGTTCTTTTTATTATTTGTTTTATAACAATCTAGTCGCAAAGTCATTAAGTGACGTGACGAATGTCCTTCGACATCCCCGTTTGTTTATTATTAGTGTCACTTCGGTACGTGCCGATATTGCGGACGGACGTATGGTTGTCCGTGGAGTTCATTTTCCAACAACAGTATTTTCCGCTGTTGCATTTCTATCTGTGCGGCTTTCACATTTAATTTTCTTCTATCTATATTATTCCCAAATTTTACACAATGGGGGTATACAATAGTGCGAATGCTGTCACTAAAGCTCGGATGGTGGTTGGGTTCTTGCTTCTTGTTTGACATTCGGATACGTCCGAATGGGTGCTCTAATGGCACAGTTCCAATGACACCAAAATGCTTCTGTATGAGGCCTATCAAACTGTTGTGGGTTCTCCTTGTCAGTCTACAATTTTTGCCAAATTTTCATCCCGTTTTCTCAATAATAACAGATTTTTACCGATCTTCAGGTGATTTATTAGGAAAACATCATAATCATATACGCTATAGGATCCATGTTTGCTTCAACCATAATTTTAATCAGTTTTCTTGAAATACAATTAATCTAAACTGAGTCTTTATATTTGAAATTCTGCTTAGCTATAAATCCTGTTTTGTTTTTACTATATTAGATACCTATGTGAACGAAAACGGCAGTTGCTATTGTCATTAACAAGTTTGTAAAACGTATGGGTCCAAAGGCTGATACGTGCGGAAAGCCCATGTAAATCACCAATGCAGGAACCCTATAACTGGTCTAACTAAGAAAATGTACTTGCGTGATGTAACCTACAGAATACTTCAGTCGAGCCCCTAGCATTATCTTCTTTGAATCCTACGGGGACAAATTGATCAAACATGAATTACAATCATTGAACTAATTGCTGGAGAATCAGAATGGTGGATTCTTACCATGAACGGGGATAAAATAGCAATAGTTACTTGCGCGAAATAAGAATCAGCTTCTAACCCGAGAGGACGGGAATAACTGAAAACCTGATACCTTAAAACTGTCAATGCAATAGACGACGGTGATGTCTGTTTGTCACGTAGATTTCATGTAAACTCAAGTAGTAGCACTTCAATATCGTGCTTTCAAGGTCTTCATCATTTGAAATTCCTTTAAAACATACATATTTAGAGAAAAACTCTTATGATAAAACTCATCAAAGCCAACGTAGAATGTGGCAGCTGTCATCACGTTTTAATGTTTGTATTTAACTGTCTTGAAGGCTCACGTTATATACAATGGCAGATGCGGTAATTTCATTCTCTTCTTGAAAAATTAAATTACATATATCACATTTGTAGTGTATTCCACTTAAAATATAACAAGCATTAAATTGAAATAAACCAGATCTAGTAGTATCAGAACGATTACAAGAACTAAGTTCAAAAACACAGAAAGATGTTTGTCATACAAGTGCGATAATATGTCACAGCACAGAAAAAACTTACATAGCATTGTCGAAGTGTTTAACATATCCGCAAACGAGTGTGTAGTTGTAAACATGTAGTAAAGCGAGCTCGCTAGTATTAATGTAGCGCTTTTTTCCCTCTTTTTTTATAGGCAAAGCATCATGGTTGTGCGATAAATTGATTTACACTGAATGGCCTCGCAGTAAGTCAGTAAGCTAAGGTCGCATGCATTTCTACCATGCGACCGCCAAATCAGGGTCAAACAACTACAACGCTCAAGCATATATACTCATATGTATTACCAATGGTATTATATGTACATACAATATAGAGAACGTGTACACAAACAAATATTTATCCATTAAACATTTGCGGTAGTTTTATACCTTCGTTCTAGTTGTATGCTTCCATTTTTTGTTTAGACTAGAAGTTTTAATGTTTGGAAAATAGAACTATTAAATAAAAATATTACATTTTCACGAAATTAATTCATACTTTGAAATTTTTCTATGAATTGTGTCTGTTCAAGAAAAATATTGTAACGCCTATAGTGGAACAGTTTTAGGTCGGTAATAAATGCTTAAAATATCTTTATCTTTTTTTGACCATTGTATTCGGAAAAGCTCTCCTAATACAATTTTCTATTCTATCGCAGCGTAAAAGTTAAAATTCCAATTTTCCTGAAAGATTCTTTCTACAAACATGTTTGGAATCACCTTCATATCTCATCGATGCGGTTGAAAATTTGTGAAAGTAAATTTTAATTATTTGGGTAAAGAGTCCTTACAGAGCCCCATAGTTAGCAAAATTGTATACTATGTAATGTACTTGCTCTTGATATCAGTGTTACATTCCTCGTAGACATTAAATAAATTTAAATAATCTCCATTTGTATAATTACGGCATGATGGGAATGACTGGCAGGTATTATATTCCTTTGATCATAATTTACTGACAATACAATAAATGGTTTTACTTGAACAGCTCTTGGGCAGGAGGGTCATTGTACAGTTCCTCGCAATGTGGACAGTTAATGCTCGAAGATTTCCGTTTTGGTTTCGCTATTTCTTTAGGCATAGGACGAATATTTCTCTTCTTTTGTCTTTGCTTTGCCTCCTTCTGTTAGGATTCGTTCTGCCTCCTTCAAGTTTCTCTTTCACTAGACAGCTGGTTATTATTGCTGAATCCAGTTTTCGGCTTACGGTCGTATGGTGTAACAGTGTAATTGCAGCTTGGTTGAGGATTATTTTGATCTTCAGCGGAAGTCACTATTGTAATGCATGGTCGTCAGTTTTTCTCGGAGTTGCTACATAGTCTTGTGCATTAATTGGTTGGCATGGCGGAGTTGACAGGCACTCTGGAACCTTGCCCATGTAATGGCTTAAAGGCACATCATCTTTAGAAGACTGTCCTCTGCATGTGTTGTCCAGACCTGGCGCATGAAGTTTGGATATGTATTCTCGGTTCGTTGTTTCTGCGGCTGCGAAGCCCTCATCATTGAAAACTGATGAATAATATGGCTCAATTCCGCATTTCTGGAAAGCTTTAATAGCTGTACCTACTGTGGCTGCTATTAGATAGATATGACAAAAGATTTGACCAATATGTTTGTGTTGGTCATAAAAACATCACATGTTTGGCCGAAATAAGTTTTTAAAGGGCCAAACAAACCTAACAACTACAGGCTACAGCCACTGTGACGTGTGAGGTAATTTCGAGCATGACTATTCCTATTTATTTATTTATTTAGCGTATGGTTTACATCACATACTACATAGTTTCTTTTAAAATTGTAACATTGTACAAAAATTGTATAATAATTACTGGACAGTCACATTGTATATAGTTTTTACATCACACAAATTGAGTGGATTACTTCACAAACAAATGTCCAATCTTGAAATATAATCAATTGACTCCTGGGTTGCCATCAGGAAGGTTACCCGTATATGCCCGTAACGGACAATCTTGTACTATATGTTTGACTCTCTGCCTCTCAGCACCACAGTCGCAAGCGGCTGAGGGGAGTTTGCCCCATCTATATAAGGAGTCCGTACATCTTCCGCAGCCGGTTCTGATGCGATTTAGTAATGACCAAGTCTGACGAGGGAGGTCAAATCCTGCAAGTTTGTTGGCGATGAACGGAACATCATGGTAAATTGGGTCCATTTTGCTTTCACAATCCTCTTCCCACCGAGCATTTATATTGAAATTGTTTTGGTGGAGCTCAGATGCAGTTTCCAGTGGGGGATGCCTCGATCGGGGTCGATTTCCCTGGGGGTCAGGAACATCGTTATGAACTTGTAAGAGCGGATTGTTCATATTTTTTTTTAAATTCTCTAACCAGGGCATGTTCTCGGCGCAGATTGGGTGGAGCTATGTTGCTGACAGTCGGCAGCCAGATGGTGTTGGTTGGTCTAATTGTCCCTGATATAGTGGGCATAGTCAAGTTTATCTGAGTATCGACCAGGTGCGTGTATTAGGGCCAGCGCAGTGGATCTCAGGCTGGATGCCGATGAGCCCCAAGTGGTACCGCAAAGTTTCTGTAATATGTTGTTACGAGTTCTTACTTTTGCTTGCCGTCCTATCCAGAGTAATTCCTAAATATTGTGGATGATTATTGTGGACCAGTAATTTGTCACCCAAAAATATTCGTAACTCTCTCTTTGCCAACTTGTTGAAAGGCTGACACTTCTGTCTTAGTTGTGCTTGGTTGAAGTCTCCATTTTTTAAAGTAATTACTTTTTTTTTGTGAAATCTCCAGATTCCAATGACTATTCCTTTTTCTCTGCAATAATTAATTACCTTAAGAGAAATATGCGACATGTGATTGTGGATGATAAAGAGAATAGGTTCTTCCATAGAAGGTTTGGCGAATTTAGTAAAGTGCTTCAGATAAATGTTAAAAATGTCTCTGTGGATATCCATCCATTTTTTTTTGGGCAGCTCCATCTGCGCCCGAAGGAGTGTTATGCAAAAGTTCTTGGCGCATTCACACACGACAAAATATGAAGAATGGTGGAATGTACTGATCGGTGGCACTTATGGTACACGCCACGGTTGTGTTTTTTCCACGTACTCGTCTGTTTCCAGTTGGACTTAGAACCTTTCGAAGCTTGTTGGGGACAGTGGATATGCCGCATTTATCGGCATTAAGAATTCTCTCTGTGGATTACAAAAAAAAAATTATTATATCGCGCGCTATTCTTTGATTCATATTTCTTGCAACAAAAAAGTTTTTTGAAAAATCGTTTTTTCTTTTCTTTAAAATAGGTAAATTGAATAGCTATGTTAATATTGTCATCCCTCATATTTTTCAAAGTCTGTATGTCATAGAATACATAGAAACATTGCGTTTTTAATGTTAAAAATCACTAAAATATTTAAAAGTGGAAGCCTAACATATTGTTTCCTAAAGTAAACCCAAAACTTGTTATTGAACAAACAAAAAATGTAATAACACTTTTCTTTTAATTTTTCCATAATTTCTTGTTTCTCATTATTTTTAGAGATTAAGGCATCTTCGTATACAATTTTTAGAAATATGTTCAAACTTTCAATAATATTATTTAGGTCTCGCAGATAGAGATACGGTTTCAAAAGATAATCAATCAATTAATTTATATAGAAGGGCCAATTAAGAAGTATGTATTTGGTTAATAATGTAATGATGGGAGAATAAGGAAGAATTTTCGATAATATTGGCCTGCATTGTCCCGTTTAGGAAAACAATATAGTCGTCCTAAGCAATTATACTATTTCTAGTGTAAATATGAATGTGATACCCAAACCGGAAGTTTGTATCTTAAACGTTTGAAATATAATTCAGATAAATTTCATTCAAATCTGACATCAACTGCTTATCTTTTTTCTAAATTTAAATTTAATGTACAACACAAAAAATGCTTCGATAGTGAATACTGTAATAAATCTTATTAACGATTTCCATCGCTATTCTCAAAATTGCATTCAGCACTAGGAATTGACCACTCGATTATTATAAGTACTATTTACGGAAAACATAATTCAAAGCGAACCCCGCATGTTGCCAACTCTGTCACATATTTTGCTATGAATTGACTGGCTGGAGGTTGTCGGGACCTTGTAAATGTAATTTACAGAAAGGACTACCTCCATGAAACATTCAAGCCGATAGTAGTAATAGCTTATGCGACGACATTGAAAAATTATTAAACAGATAGTAAATTTCGCATTATGTATACATGTGCCAGTACATACCAGCGTGCGTATTATGCATTTTGTCGTGCCCACTCTACTGTAAGGACTCGATCTAACGATATTTCTTCAGAACTGGTACCTAATGAAATATCTGAACATGTTTCCTTTTTTTATATAAAATTCTTGCGGAGAAATTAAAAAAAAATTAAATGGAAGTCTATGACCTACTAGTGTGAACCACCTATTGCAAAAAATATGTTATAGCGGATACAATATTCATTAGACGTCGTGGATACATCTTCCCGTAGCACGTCCTTCGCCTAATTCCAAGAAGTCACAGCTCTATTTGTATGCATCATCCAAACGACAGTGAATGAATTTATATTTACTGCATATTGAGCTGCCATGTTTGCATCAGCAACAAAGATAATAATGCTGGTTTTTTACAGTTAGGTTTATGTTGGTAAGTGTACATACAGTGTACCTGTTCAGTGTGTTACAATGTACAGGATGGTTAGACTCCGTTGCATGAATTTAAACTAGTGATCTTTCCTATAATGAAATTTCCGCTCTCTTTATATTAGCACGAAAAGAATGTACATACATCAGGTTGTCTTATTTTTGTGTCATCATTTGTTCCTTCTAGGACTAAGATCCTGAACAGCGCGATGGCTACAGAGTTAAAAGCGATAGAACAGCAATTGCAACAACCAGCATACCCTAGAAGTATAATTTCACCAATTATAGTGATATCGACAAATGAAATCAAGCTATTTAATTGGGTGACAAATTCGCTCACAAAGTAACTGCGTTGGAAAGACGCGACCCTCCGCTCGTAGCAATATTCGAACTCGTCTACTACTGTAGCTTTCATCTGGTAGGTTAGAGCAACTCGAATGTTTTACTATATACCACCATAATATTTCTTGTAACCAGTTTTCGAACTCGGTACGAGAATGGAGAATGAATACCTAAATTTGGCGAATAAGGTGGCTGAAGATCTATGTTTTCACTAATTAAAAAACAATTTATACAAGCAAAGTTTTTATTAATGTTTGGTCTTATAGTCAGGATTCTTTTCCGAAATGTTTAAAAAACGTTCGGCAAAACTATTGCTTTACCATTTGGTGTTAATAGAACAAACTGTTTGTGTTACTCAATACTGAAACTCATGCTTACTCATTCTTAAACGCCTAAAACTTGTCATCAGTTATTATACATTCCAGAAAGTTGGAATCATTTTCAATCAAATCTAGAATGTCAAGGTCTCCTTTTTTCTTGAAGGTGGCAGCAAAAACTCGGGTAGAAAATCCTAAATTGGACCAATTAGGAGGTTGAAGGACTATAGGCATGGTTTTACTGACAAAAAAAAATCATATGAAAGTGGCGGTGTGGCATGGTATATTGTCCTGATGCAAAGTCTTTACTGATGTTTGATTCCGCATCCAAGATTCTGGAATCTTAAAAAATCTCTCAGCAAAGTATTGGTAAATCCTTTGATATTAACGAAACAAACTCTTTCTGAATAATGCCATGCCTATCAAAGAAGCACATGCAGCCGATCTTTGCTCAATATTGCTCAATCTTCTGTTCTTTGCCCTAAAGAAATAAAAGACTGCGATTACAGGCGTTGGAGATTTGTTTTCATCTCATACTTAGACGTCTAACACTGAAATCAGCTCCATATGCTCCAGAAAATTGGTTTAAATTCAATGATTAGCATTCATTGAATTGAATGATGAAGGTTCGTTTTGTTTCTGAAGGTGGCAACGTTGTCCAATATCTGACGGAGGATCGTGTGCAACAAATTGAACTCCTCGATAACTGATTGTGAATTTACGATGTGAATGTAGAAAATCGCCGAATCTGACGACATATTCAGTGGCTCTTCGACCTTATATCTTTAGAAAGTGACTTAAACCATTCACAAATCTGGGCTTTCGACAAAATATGATTTTCATTGATCTGCATTGTAGTTTGGTGAAATAATAATAATTACCTTATTGGCTAGCATTTTATGTATACAAATAAACTTTTCTTCAGAAATTTTTTAGGAATTATGCAAGTTGAACTAACTAGATCTTTAGGTTCCAGGACTAAGATTACACACAATTATCCTACGTAAGTTACGATGATATTGTATTATAGTCTACTTAAAATATTTTGTAAAAATTGTGAAATGTTGACAAATATATTGGAATGGGCAGATTTTAATAAACAAACTTAGTATTTATAACGCAACTTCTTACATAATATTTATTTAGAAGAAACTCTTTAGTATGGTAATGAAATTCGTTGAATGGAAATGCACTAACTGACCAAAGTTCATCAGCAAGGTACGCTTTAACAATAGATATTTATGCAGAAATATGATTTGTTGTTTACATATGCATATACCTAAATGATACAGTTTAAACTTTAAAGTATGTTTCAATACAATTATAAAATAGTGAAGTACTACATATGTATGTGGTACTTCAGTATTTGTGGTCGAAGAAACTGCAAGAATGAAATTATAGAAATGCAAAAATCATTGCTAAGTAATAATGGACGGTAAACAGTAATTATGAGTGCACATGCTCGAGCAGTATAAGAAAACTAGCATATGTATATAACCATACATCCAATATCATTTCAGACACACCTGCTTATTTACCGATAAAATTAACATGATGTACGCTTGTAACTTGCAATTTCAGTAACCGTATAGTATACAATTCTGTGAACAACGAAAAAGTGTTTCAGTAAAACAAACGAACATTATTAAACTTCAACAGTGCTAAGAAATAATAGGTACATCAGATTAATTTATTGTTAATTCCTTCTTCACTACATTGTATGTATGTATACTTGTCATATATCGTGTAAACTAAGCTACGGCCAAAAATTAGTTTCATATATACTCAGTGTTACACCCACAAGGAATTGTTTGAAACGAAAACATTTGCAAGAAATTTTATCAACATGTAACACGAAAAAAAATTAATAATGTGTTTCCTCGTAGCTGAGTACACTCCTGTACACGTCTAGGCATCGACAAAATGAGATGGTCGATATCTGCTTGTGGCATCCTTCTAAGCAACTTGAACTTCGTTGATTAGCTGCACCAAAGTTCAGTTTCCTCCCCAAAATTTCCCACACATGTTCGATGAGGTTTAGAGCAGGGAACGAAGTAGCCACGGCAACACATTAACTCTTGTTTCTTGGAGAAAGTCGATAGTTCGACGAGCAATAGGGGCATGGGCATTGTCTTAATAAGGTAGTAAAGTGGTTTGTAGGATATCACATGAACATAACGCGCAGCTGCCATACTGCCTCGAAAAAACAGCAGTGGTAATCGGCTACGATAAGCAATATCGTGTCGATCTCTGCGCCGGTGTCGTACCCTTCTATGGCCATCGTGCATACCTAGATAGAGTCGCGATTCCTCGACATTATGCCATTTTGCTTCCCAATGCTGCCTTTTTCTGCAGCAGTTTAAGCGTTGACGACAATGGTCCGCAATCAAAGGAACCACTAACAGTGGACGGTAAGAAAAAGTCCAAAGGCTCGACTGCAGCAATATAGTGTACGCATAGTAACAGGTCCACCTTCTTCTCCAAACCATTGATCAGCCATTTGACGCGTTGCAGCAAAACGGTCTCGTAGAGCTAGTTCTCTGAAGCGCCTATCTTGACACACTGTGGTACACCTCGGTTGACCAGTTAGTCTTCTTCGTGTACCTCTGCCTTCTTCTGTCCACACACACCACACATTACCGTCATTGCAGTACAATTAACGCGACCGGCCAATTTCGCGAAGTTGACATTCTTATCATAGTATGCTTTGAATACCATTTTGATACCAAAAAATCAACTTAAACAAATTACTCCCTTCTAGGTGTAACACTTCTAATGCCACTAAGTGTATAATGTATAGTGTATCTCTTTTCAGTTTAAATTTGTCGCACTATGCTACTCCACGGTAACAGACGCAGACATTTATTTATATGCTTTTACGAGGATTCTGCAATATTCGCTAAAGTTGTCTTGGAAGTAAGCGCAATAGCCAAGAGACCATACCGCAATCATGTCTGCATCAAAGCTCAGCCGAATGACAGCAAAATAACAATAATGATACTCGTTGGAAGTTTATGACTTTTGAAATGGAATGATAGTTATTTGAAGTCTATTCTCGTATATAGAGAATTTGCTAGTTTTGTAACATTATTCGTTTATCGTTTAAATCGGTTTGAAATTTGATTTTCTGTTATTGATGAATAAATACAATAACAAACAAAAGATTTGAATATATGGGGTGAATCTGTTTGCATTATTAAAATTCCGAATTTCAGCTAAGGTCCCATGTACGAGATCTCGTTAAAAAAGCGCTAGTAAGCAGTGATGAAACCTCAAATTATAAAAATGCGTGACTTCTCAATTTATGTGTGTTAAGTTTTTATTATGAATTACGTTAGTAAAAATACTTCTATTCTGCGAATTTAATATTGGCTAGCGCTGTATATGTTGAATTTGGGATTTGAATTGCATTGAGATACAAGTTTTATGTGTCTTGTGGTAATTTCAATAAAACTTCCTCAGTTTTCTTTGGCTTTCTCTTGGGGCGAATCTTAATGACAGAATCGGAAAAAAATCCTTTTTAGATTGAAAATTGACATAATTTACGTCAAAACTGTGATATATTCGCACTTAAGTTAGCAAATGACATATGCAGAGGAAAAGGAATCAAAGAAATGGCTTACTGTAGTGTATTTTAAACATACCAAGAATAATGAATAAGTGAATGTTCTCGGGCTTATGTATAGTTTTCTTGCTTATCCAAAGCAATGGTGGCTTCCATATTGCCCGAAATAGTTTCCATGAATCAGTACGAGCAATTTTCCTATCTGGAAAGTATCTAAAATATTCTGGTTCTGGAGACGAAGCATTCTAATGCTTGCTCTAATACTTTTTTTAGAGTGGTATTACATTTTCAATGAGTTTTTATTTTTTCAAGCAAAGCAAGATCACAGGAGATTAAATTAAGCATACATAGAGAGTGAATGGAGGGTGGCCGTTTGGTTGGATAATAGTTTCTGTGGCTAATGCCAATAGGTTGACTGATTAACGATTGACCTTTGATTGAATTTCTGGCGTCCTTGAAACATTCGTAGCAACCAAAAAGATGCCCTATAATTAGGAAATGTGTTAGAGAAAGTTCTTGAAGTACTGGGAGAGTTTCAGTAGGTAGTTCAAACTTAACGCGAACACGTTATGCGAATAAAGTGTTGCCATGCTGCAATACGTGCCCCATTAACTCACTAGATATTTCGTAATAGGGCGCTGGCTGACACAATGGCTTGTACAGTTACTTGCAACAGTTCTGGCGAGTACGTTTTGGAAACATTCTGTTATTATGACACATAACATGAACCAAAACGAAAAACAAAAGGATCTTAGAACTATATTCAGAGAGTGTCAAAATTAACGTCTCTGAACCTAACAACAACAGGAAACAAATGGACGAATACAAGAGTATTGCAGCCTAGATTTAAATCAGAAATGTTCGACAGGAAAGTTTAGCGAAAGATGTATAGAGACCAGAAACATATCTACAACAAATGTAGCAAAAGCTGAACGAATGAGGTGGTTATGTCAAGTTTACGAAGTGACAGACCGAGAGACCAATTTTGTTTGCAAATGATGCAAAAGAGAAATGAAGGCCCTACCTTACTAAACTTAAGTTAGGCTTTCCTACTAGCTACTTCATAACTGAGCAGTGACATCTCTACAAAATGGCAGCAAGCTTGCTTGCAAATGGCGCAAAGCATAGAAACAAAAAAGGAGAACAACACATTAGTTTATGTATAAGATAAACATATTGTACTTCTCATTTCCTTGTCCCGTTGAAATGAAGCTCCCTGGATTCAAGTTAAGATTTCACTCTAGCTACTTCATAAATTGAAGGCTGAAATATTAAATGTTTATCTGTGTTATTTAGGAGATAGCTAACATAGCCCAAAATTAGTTGTTTTGAACTTTATAGCTTTATACAGACATCAGTAGATTTCACCATTTTATGAAATCATTGATAAACTTTTGAAGCTAAACCATAGGTCACATTTAATATGTAGTTATTAAGGAAAGTATAGGCATGAAACGATTAGTTTTGATTAGAAAGGTACATAATAATAGTGTAGTTATTAAATTGTAATTAGAGGATTCTTGAATTAACGGATTGTTATCAACTATAATAACATAACACAATTAGTTTATTTATTTTTAAAATAAAAATTTATTTCTCTATTTTCTTGCTGCGATTTCTGCTTTAGCATTATCTAGAAGCATTTCTAGCACGACGAGTATGAATAGACACATTGCATTCAATATACGGCCACTACAAGATGGAATAAGTCCGGCATGAATAGCAAGCATATTCCTACACTTTTCGTATTCTGTCAATTATAACTTCAGTTAAGTGACGTGATATCAAATCGATGTCATGTAACTTAGATTTATGTTATCTACATTGAAGTAAATATATAATAAATAAGGAATTTATTGAATGTGTTTAGTTGGACGTAATACACATACAATAATAACTTATACCTGTCATTAACATCATTTAATACAACCGTTAGCAGTATCGAGTAGCATTGTTCAAGATAAGTTTCTAATCTGATTAGTTTTTGTAACAATATTTTCAAGAAACTTTTACTATTTTTATATGAAAAAAATGTTTACTGAAAGAAATAAAACGACACATAATAAAACAATTACATTATAATTATTAAGTATTATGGAAAAAGTGAAGCCCGCGCGAGTTCCCTCTGCGCTTGCCAACCATAGAAAGTAAAAACAGATCACGTGATCGCCAAGACTACTTTCTCCGCATCGCGGGGTGAATACACCCAGAGTATCTACGGCGAATGAACTGGCAGTTCGTACATACAACTCTGCAAGAATCAGCGAAGAACGGGCTCTGTTGAGTATACATCTTTTCGTTTTCTTTGTAAAACAACGACCAGAACATGATGAAGATTTATATTTATACGAATGCATATATAAAATTTATGTAATTAAAAAGCTCATTTAGTTTCTTATTTAATGCTATTATTGATACATAGTATGCAATGTAATTACTAATTACATATTATACTAACACAAGTGTGCGTGTCTTTACAAAGTTTTCTCAACACCAGAGCGAGGTAATTTATTACCCAGAAACTGGATAAATTTCCATCCGTTTCCGCAGTGATAAGTGGTAACTTTACCGTAGGGAAAGCACTAACAGTCAGTATACATCTCAAAGCTGCTTTCCCACTGAAACATGACAGACGTCCTAGAAGCGATTTATTTTTTACATCGCTGTCGGAACGCTTTTACATTTTAAGCAAAGCTCGGATCATCTAAAAAAGGGTAGCATACGGAGTGGAGCAAATTTTTCTAATTAAAATTTTTATACTCGCATGAAACTGGAATCTGATAAGAAAATCATACTATTTTAAAATTGGCATAAGTTTACTTTTATTTATATCAGAAAAAGCCTTACATTACCACTTATATGTATACCAATAATCGAGTCTATGGAGTAAAGAAGGAGGGAAAAGGAGAGTTAAGAAAAAGATGGTGAAAATGATTCCAAGGGGAGAGAAAATTTTTAGGGAATAAAATTCTGCCAGAGATTTCTTGCTCAACTTATGGTTTACCAAGTTTTTTAAAGTGAAGAGGTTCGTGTTATTGCTGGCTTTTGGTGAGTTTTGATCACTGATGTTGTGTTCAAAGACCTGCAGGAAGTTAGCCATATATGTAGTTCAAGACTTAGCAGACGTCGTGGTCGCTGCATAATCTGAAACACTTACCTGGACAAAATTCGCAAGAAGATGTCATAATAGCTATCAATACATTCTAAAAGATTTCTGAGAAAGTTTAGGATTCCAATCAAAATTGATGTATTGGTTATATTCTTCAAATTACACGTTTTTATATAACATTAAGGACAAACAAAACATCACACTGTATTACAATTTGTTTTGGATGTATATATGTATGTTTCGTTATGTCTGCGTGAAGGCATATTCACTCACATTCTGTTGGTTGATTATACTGGGATCATATGGTCTATCAATCTTCTTGTTTAAAAAGTATTCGTTACACGTACAGATATTAAGAAAACGTTTTTATTGACTAAACCCTAAGGTGTGCTCAAATTTGGGGCTTCCTTCATATTATTATATTAAGTGACACGTCTCGTGCTTGCCCCGCTTGGCCATCACTAGGGTAATGGCCAAAATCTACAACAACTTCTCTGGCTGGGAAGTCGAAGGGTAAAATCTTTAGATAAACCGACAGATAATAATAATAATAATAATAATAATAATAGTTTTTATTGCGGCTTGTATATATACAATTGCAAAAGTCAATATATCTAATCTTACCTAATCATCTTATCTAATAAGACAGTGTGCAATATATATTTACTTAAGCTAGGTAGGGTGAGACCCCAGAAACTCTTGCATGCTGTATGGTTCTATGTTACATAAATATTCATACAATACGCGTCGGAACTGTGTTATATTAGTTAAGTGGCTGATTGCCGGGGGAAGCTTGTTGAACAATTTTAGTCCAGTGTATGTTAAGCTGGTTTTGGTTAAGGTTAGCCTATGTTTGGGATAAGTGTAGTTGTCTCTGAACCTTGTTAGATAATCATGTGTTGTTGTGTTACAATGAAACAGTTCCCTGTTTTTGAATACAAAAATTAGGATTTCGAATATGTATATTCCGAATACAGTCAGCGTGTTATTATTCCTAAAGTGGCCTCTACACGATTCCGCGTACTCTAGCCGCAGAATTGTACGGAGGATCTTCTTCTGTATAATAAAAATCCGGTGTATCTCGCTATTTCCGCCCCACACAGCAATACCATATCTCATGTGCGGAAAACAACAGCCATAATACATTACATGTAGAATTTCTTCGCTGACACATTGACGTAATTGGCGGAGAGCATAACAAAGACTGCTTAGTTTCTTACATACTAAATCTATGTGTTGTTTCCATTTCAGCTGATCATCAACCATTACACCTTGCAGGCGGACCGTATTTTGAACGGGATAATTATGCGAATTGAGCGTTAAGTTATCGGGATAGGTGATGTTCGGTCTAGTTTTGAATAGGATTACATTGGTTTTCCTATGATTAATTTGTAAATGGTTTGTAGAAAACCATTGCTGCAAAGAGTTCATGTAATTGGCTGTGCTAGAGATAGCAGATTCAAAAGTGTTTTCCGTAATTAGTAAAGACGTATCGTCGGCGTAGTTAACAGTTAAGATATTATCAGTGTTAGTGGAATTTGAAAGATAATGAATATCATTGAAGTAAATTATGAATAGCAACGGGCCAAGTATACTACCTTGTGGCACTCCTACTGAGATGCGGCGGTTTTCGGAGCATGCATTGGAACCGTTATTACGTATACATACTGATTGAGTACGGTTATGAAGATATGATTTAAACCAAGAGAGGGCGGTGCCTCGAATTCCAAATGTCTCCAATTTGTTTATTAACAAGCCATGATTAATGCTGTCAAACGCTTTTGAGAGATCTAGAAGAACTCCACACGGAATTTTTCTATTTTCCAGAGCATTATAGACAGCCCCTATATACTCGAACAAGGCTGTTTCTACACTCCTGTTCTTTAGGAAGCCATGTTAACTGGCACTGATCAGACTGTGCTTCGTTAGGAAGTTATAAACTCGGTGGTACGCCGCTCTTTCAAATAATTTGGAGAAACCTGTAAGAAGACTTATAGGTCTATAGTTAGTCAAATCATTGGGATCGCCTTTCTTGTATGCAGGAATGATTAAGGCGTGCTTCAGAAGTTCTGGGTAAATGCCAGAACGAAAGGATTCATTTATAATATGAGTTAATGGGCCTAGATATGTTTGGGTGCACTTTTTTAAGAAGTTTATAGGGATATCATCAGTTCCAGAGGCGTTTGATACTTTTAGAGATTTTACATGTGACAATAGTTCATTGCTACATATTGGGAGGAAGTAAAAAGACTGTGTGTTGTTTTCAAAGTTTGTACGATAATGCTTATCATAGGTGTGCCCAGTCTCGGCGTTATTTATGAAAAAGTCGTTGAAATCGTTCGCGAGAAGTGTTAGGTTGTCAGTTAGGGGCAGTACTGGTGTTACGGTTTTACCCAGATTTTTGTTTATGATCCGCCATACACTTCTGCCCTTATTGTTTGAGTTTAGTAAGTACTTATCGTTGCAGCGTTGTTGGAAGGAATTAAACTCACTATCGTACATCTTTTTGTAGTACAAGTAGGTGTCGCGATATTCATTGCTATGATTGGATATTATTTGTAATGCAGAAACAGTGTTCTTAAGGCGTATAAAATGATTTGGTATCGTGGGATTACTCGCGTTTCGCGATACGCTCTTTAGCGGAAAGCATCTCTTGTTGAATTAAATTATGAACCACTTCTCAGGAGTCCATGCCACGATTTCTAAGACTTAGAAAATAAAGTTGAGGTGGACAAAATTTGAAACTGGACCTAACGGGGTTGCAGTAGGAGTTTATAGGTAAAATTACACAAAGTAGTTCTCCGAGAACGCTTAAAGGGAAGCACAAAAGGAGTAAACATCTACATCTGTACAATAGCCATTAAACCAACCAGGTGTTGGTTTAATATTGCTTTGAGTCTGAACTGGTCTAGAAATGTTAAGCTAATAGTAAGAAGTTAAAGAAGCAATAAACTAACCCCAAGTTCGTATCTTGTCAGTGGATTATAAAGAAAATTAGTTTTCAGGAAATGTCTTTCAGGTAGGCTGAAAACTTTCAGTTTGTGTCGGAAGAGATATAGTTCCTAGTTTTTGTTTGGTTATATGTATAGTTTTATCTCTCGTATAGGGAGAGTTTAATTTGAACGTATTTTATGAATTTTTAGAAACATTAGCCACAGCTGCTTTCTTTCTTGGCTTACGTGGTATTGGATCTTTAATATTTATTATCCTCATTATCGATTTCTTGCAGATTAATATCCAGATGTCATTAATGTTTGCACTGATACGGCTACTTTAAATATACAGTATAACTCCGTTATAACGTACACGGTTATAGCGTACTTACCTTCACGGTCCCGGCTAGATTCCATTATGTTTAATGATATACTTTTCTTATATAACGTACTCATTTATAACGTACATCTTATATAACGTACTCGTTTATAACGCACTTCTTATGTAAAGTACTTATAATCTGCGCAGTAGTCATACGCTTAACTCGTTTATAACGTACTAACTTCTACGAATCATGAAATAAGTTACGAGGATTTCCAGTGTTTTGTGAAATTACAGTTCACAGCCGAATCTTTAAGCGGAACATTAAATTACTATGATGCCAGTATCAGATGCTATTCATAGACAGTTGCACGTGCTCCTTCTTATAAAATGTCCCTCAAAAATAACAATAAACTGCACCGTGAGGCTTTAATTTTTCAAGAACAAGCGGACATTATTGAAGCTGTGGAAGGTGGTTTAAAATAGTCTGAAATTTGTAGCAAAAAATCGTTGAACGAAGCTGTTATTTCTAGTTTTTAGAAATACAAAAAAAATTCTAGCAGCTTACAGCTTATTACAAAGAAACTCAAAAAACCCACTCGACATGATGTTGATGCTTTGGTTTGCACACCAACGAAGTCCTAATAACATATAGCTACAAACTTCACTTGAATATTCAGTTTTATTTTGATAACGTACTTCTGATAAAACGTATCAAATCTTCAGTCCCATCGAGCACGTTATAACGGAGTTATACTGTAGGTTAAATAATTTTGAATCTATAGCAATCCAAGATTATCTCATTAGAAAATTCAAAGAGCGATAATAAAAGCAAAATAGAAAAATTATCTATGTTAGCGTAAAGCTTTATTCTATACAACTGATTAAAATCGTTTTCGGTAGAATCAAGACTCAATCGCAGCAGAGACCAATACAAGCGTCCTTATGGTTGTGTATACAATGCGAAGAAAGGTACAGATGCAACAACGTTGGTGGAATGACAAGAGGCATGCAAAAGAAGCGAAGTGAAATATGTATAGTGGGACTGGGAGTTCGCGCGCGCCACACGTTGGACGATCTATAAGAGAGAGGTGAAGAACCTGTGTGGTTGCCGGTTGCACTGCGCCGTGAAATGGGTCAACCTATGTTGTATTAACATCGCGAGCTCTTTGTAAAGTCAATGCTTCGGCTTCGACTTAGATCGGACATGACTTCGTAGCGCTTTTCGTATTTTACAAACCGAACTAGAAATATGCAAGTTATATAGTATAGGACGTGCTAGAATCTAGCGATGAACAAGACATATAACATACAACGATGAATATAATACAGTGTAGGAAAATAGAATAAGTCCGGTTTAAAATTTTGAATAATACATGGTGCGCTACGCTCAGTGGGACGGAGCGTAGTAGTAAAGCAACCAGAGGTATTAAAGGTACTTCAAACAGGAATTACTATTATTTGGAGATAAAAGATTGGAGACAAGCTTTTCAATTTAGTTTTTTTTTAATAAATTAATTAACAGACAACGAAGGATATTTTAAATTGTAGATTTCTGTTTTTAATTCCAAATTGCTAACTAGTATTAGAATATTACTTTTGACAATTATTTAAAAATCTAAAAAATAAAACGTTGTCAGATCTAGATGACATACCATGTAATATAATTTAAAAAAAATCTGAAGTAATACTTCACTCGCCTCCGTATGGAATATTCTGTTATTTAAGCCGTGCGTTTGATTGCGTCCATCATGAAATCTTGCTTTCGAAGCTGGAATGTTACGGAATACGTGACGTGGTTGCTTGATGATTTATGTCTTTTTTACGAGGACAGATACAGCTAGTAAAATTAAATTAAAAAAGTAATAACATGGCAGTAATGGCTTGATTTACCAGTAGAAGTAGGTGTCCCTCAAGGCAGGGTCTTAGGGCTTATACTTTTTCTTGTTTTCATAAATGATATCACTGACTTTCTCCGTGATTTTAATACAGTTTTGGATGCTGATATCAGTGCAGTAGTGTCGCGTGCGAGCATTTTCGACACTGAGCAATGCATAAACGGTTTGTTACAAAAACTGACCTGCTAGTTTGCAGATAATAAATTATTACTCAATAACAGTAAAAGAAAATATTTAATATTTCGCAATGTCCATAATAAAACGAACATTAGTGCGAATAATTGCACAGAATAATGAGGTAAGTAGATCGGGTTAAAGAAATAATTTTTTGGGTATAGCTTTAGACGATAACTTGTCATTTAAAGAGCATTGCAAAATGGTTACAAATAGGTTAAATACTATCTGTTAACAAATACGTACTTTAAGGAACGTAGTTGATTTTTCCACATTGCTACCATGTTATCACTCTAATGTGCATAGCAGACTATTATATGGAATTGCGATTTGGGGGAACATCATCGGCTGATTATATAGTGAAGGCAAATTAGCTATAGGATTTTCACCGAACGAAGCGTTGCACGTCATTAATGACGTTCATACCATGTTGCAAAATTTTGTTCCATACTAAATGTCAACGTGACAGAAAAAAATGTGGTTATGTTAAATATCTCATAAGCTGGACGCATTGCAACGATATTATACGTTATTGATTATGTTTATTGAAAGGATTATTAACATTACAATTTATTATAATTGGTTATCATGCAAATTTAAGCAGCAAATTGAAAACTAAATAAAGATGTATATTTCAATTTTTATTGAAATCGTGTACAGTAAATTTGAAACGAAACAGATTTTTACTGCTAATTGTGAAGTAAACTAACAAATATTTTAACACTTTTATTATTATTACTTCTTTATTTTACTGGTTTTTACAGTTTACAAAAGAAAATAACAATAAAGAAATTGCCACATATTAAATAAATAATACACGACTTGAAAGATCCATGTCTCGTCAGTAAAAACAAAATTGTATGTCCCAGATTTTTTATAACGAATATACTCGGATAAAAAGTGAATACGTTTTAGCACAATGTGTGGTAATTCCATCACCACTCTTTTGAGGTCATCCTTCTTATAATGAAATTCAATGTTACGTGGGATCTTCCAAAGTGAAATTTGTCCACCATCAAATATATTGCTCTCACGTAAACTAGCACCCAAAGATTGGAGAGTAATAATCAGAGCAACATGCGATTATACAATATCCAAATTTATTAAAGGACACACAATTAATATTTTAATTCATTCACTGTTTCTGTACATCTGTACATGTCGTACACAGCATTTCTGATAGCACATTTAGCAAAATCGTCAATATCCACCACCGGTTTCTCTCTCTGGGGCTTCTCTTAGGGCTATGCAATGCTTTCCCCTTCTTAACATCAGTAGAAATTCTACTTGACTGCAGCAATACTGACAGATAAAGCTTTAGATGCTCGCTGTAAAGAATGTAATATAATTACATAATTAAATTATTATACTTATAAACATATTTTATTATCACGCTCTCTATTTATAAAAACCGTAAGTGGAAAGTAGCAAAAATAAAACTCAGATATCAATACAAAAGGACGCGATACGTTACGAATGAATGACAGCTACTAAAACGTAAACAATTGATAGCGGCAACGTTTCTTTGGTTACAAACTAGTTACTTTCAGGCAGGCAACTTAATTTATAGTCATAATAGTATAATATTAATGCATGTTATGGTGTATTTTCAATTTTCATAATTGCTATTCTGAAAGTTCTGTTGATGACGTGCAACGCTTCGTTCGGTGAAAATCCTATATCAACTTTGTCACACAAAAATGTAGATAAACGCCAGATAGAGCGATTCTATGTTCAATTCTGAATCGATAATCTTATTTCAAAAAAGGTGTACGGTCCTTCGTTTGGCCAGACAAGATCATCAAATCTCAAAATGTACATATAACTAAAATTTAGAGAAATTCGTAAAATTTGCCAATGAAAGATTATTATGGTCATATTTGAAAGTGTAATTGTGCGAACTGCATAGACGTAGCCAATCGATTACACTAAAATTTTCCATTCTTTCACATATCTTCAACGGCATTTTTTTAAAGTAAGTACATATGACAACGTGATACAAAAGGGATGTTTGTTTGAAATTAAAAACTATTTACTTTGCCCCCATTTCAAGTACCTACCAAAAGTGCAGCTCTTGTGCATCAATGATAATATGCACAAAAGAACATTCTGCAATAGTATTTTAGAGAGAATCCAAACCAAACTTTTTATTGCATACATTGTGCTTTGGAGCGATGAATGTTTTTTTACGAGAGATAGGGTTTCTAATCGCCATAATTTTTATTCTTGTGCGGAAGAAAATTCTAAAGCAGGTAGGGAAATGGGTGGAGGTTCTCCATAAATGTCTGGCGAGCAATTCCTATAAGTTAATTCAAAATAAGTGTTATGATTGATTACACACATATTTTATCTGATTAGACGTTGCTAAATTAGTACTTTCTTCAATTAAGATTATCCACTCAGAATTAAATAGAAAATGTTTTCTGCCTAGTGTTTATCCGCATTTTTGTAGACTCCGTGTATAATTTAATAAATTCCAATACTGCTACATATCAAACACATGAAGGCAAGTGGGACTGTTCTAAATTACCTAAGAACTATGCACCGATTAAAAACATTCATTAAAAATGATTACTACTACCTGAATATCTCATCAAATTAAAGTACATCATCGCCGATACATTGAAGCATCTTCACCAAGTGGTTCTAATTTCCTATAATTTTTTTACAATACATAGTGCGAATTTAATGAATAAACAAAAACCTAATTTTACATTATTTTAGCATAATTCTAGCCATCGTTAGCACTAGTGACAGCAAGGCTGTTTTTTGAGCTGCCCTCCCATGTTTAGTTAGGTCTGGTGGCCGAAGGAGTAAGATCGGTGGAGCTCTGATTGTAAGAGATTCTGAGGTACGATATTCGAATGCTCTCCACAGATAAAAAGAATTACAGGCACAGATTTTTCTAGACAAACAGTTTGTCAAGTTACCTCAAATTACACGTTTTCCTCGGGAAGCTGCTATAAATATGGAAAAGCAATTTTTTCGTCAAATCAACCTGGTGATGCAACAGGTTCTTGCAGGCATACTGCAATATTTATTGCAGTATACAAAATGTATGGCGATTGTGTGATCTTTACTACTGTGAACATTATGGATGTAGGATCCTCTTTAGTTTTGTGTAAACACTTCAATTTTTTTCTACCGATAATTATGAGCAAGATTCTTCAGTACTATTTAAAGCTGGAGCTTCACCGAAATTATCTTTACTCTGTTCTATATATAACACCCATGTATCGAATCACGTCTAGGTTTAAATCTAAATATTCTCAATCAGGCATTAAAGGCAGACTACGACATTTTGGTCTATCTGACCTCTGTCCTTGCAAATGCAAATCTCGATCTTGACAATTATTGATACTATTTCTCAGCTATCCCAACAGAGGGAATGCATTTGAATTACTTAACTCTCGCAGTCGCTGTACAACATACATTACAGTGGCGTTAAAGACGGTTAGTAGACTGTTCTCCAGTTTATTTTATTTACGCATGCGCAAGCGGCTTCATAAGAAATTCATAGAAATTATATGTTTGATAAACTACGACTGTACATAAAATTTTCGACATGATGTATAGATCTCGAGTGAATTGTCACATGTCTGTATACGACATATGTATGTCTCATTAATATTAAATGTCAATACTTCTAAACCGTATCAATTGTATTACTAAAATATTAATTGGTATGAGGTTATTCCCAAAATCAAGAATATGTGAGCAATTGCCTAGTTTTTATAACTTCAACCATCAGAGACAAGAAATGAATATTTTGTAATCATAACATGCATACTGTAGCTAATACAGTTTTACTATTGCAATGTCTATTAAGTAAGAGGCTTTTAAGTTTTAAACCTGCATTGTTTTTGCACATACTGGCATTTTCAGTAATAATAATAAAATGGATAGTATTAATCTTCAACCATACTACGCCTAGATTTGCACATAAAAAGCAAGTATGTTTGATTTCTTCACTACAAAGTAACATTTCTGTTACGCATGGTGTAAGATCATCATTACGTAATAATGTTTTTAATTAGCCGGCCGCTAAATTGCTTTAATTCAACGTTCAATAAATCAAACTTTACTTCGCAGGGTATACACCGCTAGCATTTGTTATAAGATATAACATCTCTTCCTGCAACAAGTATAATCACTGCATAACTAATGGTGAACCATGTAATTTACGACAGAAACTTCGCTATACTGAAACAACTTTGTGTATACATATGTATATTTGATTTAGTCTCCATGTAATTTGCATTTTTTTTGTTTTAATCTACCAGATATATCAATAAAATGTCAGTTTTAGGTTTTGTTTATATAATATCTTTAGCTTCTGGATGAACTATATCAAAGCATTTATATGAATGTTCGAGATTGAGAATTTTATATTACATTGTTAATATTAAACTTTCACCTGCTTTAGTGTAAGAATATCCGGTATAAGCTTTTATAAAGGCATTTCCGCAATAGGTGCTAGAATGTAATTAATGTGCGTCTAATTGACCTCCAGTATTATTAAAAAAAAAAAAATCTATTGGCTATTGTCGACATAAGTTCCACTATTTTGTCCTTGTTTATTTACTGGCGTGGTTCTCTTGCTAGTGTTGTTCTGCTTGTGATTCACCTTTTACAGTAACATACAACATGTTTCGGCGTCTTCTGTAGTCTACAGTTTGAACATGAGTTGTAGTCTACCAAGTTGCATCTTTTGAGGTAATTTATAAAGTGGCCTGAGGAACCAGAGGAATCGTGGTAGGATGTAATCCATCTTCGTGAGTTTATACTTCATTCATGATTGTAGGTCTCTAATTAGAGTTTTAGACCAAATTCTTGAGTAGTTTTATGGCTACCACTTCCATTGCCATTTCCTTATTGTAAATTATCTCTTTACGATTCTGCCTGGAAGTTATCATTTGTCTGCCATGAGCATAGCCTGAGTGAGCTAATTACTCGTAAGAGCATTTTCCTTTTTTAGGCTCTCTTTTAGTCTTCTTGTGTTTCTTAATGTCTAATTGGATGCTCTACAGTGGAATTGCATATGATAAGGATCAAGTAGGCTTTTCCTAATGCTTGTTTTCAGTGTGGTTGCATTTTACCGTAATTACTGCTTGCTTATAAGGCCCATCGAGGTGTAATCTGAAAATCGTGACTCTCTGTTCATCCAAGAAACAATTTTCTAATAACATGGACTATATTATTGGACGATACAGACACACTCTCACTATCAGAGGACACTAATCTGCGTTAAAGCTATGTCGGTTATCCGTTAACATTTTCGTCTTACCGCGAAAATCTTTAGTCTATTATGGATGCTAGTTGCCCAAGTGGTGAGGTTACTTTCGCATTCATATATTAGTTAAACAAGACATCTACCGCCGTGACATTCCAGACATAGCAGCAGTTTTGCGATGCAAATTGGGGCAAATTGTACTCAGCCCTAATCCACCAAGCGAAGACTACTTAGAAATTGTGCAGAGCCCATTTTTCATATTTTATCTCGGCAAAGCTCAATCCAATACCTAACAGGATGTGGTTCATTTTGAAGGTCCCACTCTACGCCAAGCTTAACCAAAATCCTTGAAGCAATTGCGGATGATTTCAAGATAAAGTTGGGACTAAGCATTCCAGCCAAAGGTGACAAATTTTCAAATCATTTAAACTACTATGGAAGACAAAGTGTTCTAGTTACCTCTTGTGATTTTCTCTCGTTTCATGAAATTATATTGTGAAGTCTTTTATTTTGATGCACCCTACAGTGTGCAATGTAGTAAGTTTCCGAAAATATCTGATGCCAAAATGCTTGCTAAGCTTCGACATGCCGTCATCGATGGAGATTTTACAGCAGATGATGTGTCTGGATTTATACTGAGAAAATCTGAAATTCGTTGACAGTTCACCAATTAGTTGACCCGATCTCAATCAATTTTACGACCGGCTGGGCGCTTACCTGTTGCCAGACAACTTAATAATTTTCAAATTATTATCTTTCAAATATGTTTCTTAAAAATAGAGACATATGGTATACGAGGATTAACCAAGGCTTCACCACAAATTGCCTAAACTGCTGCATCAATGTTAAAGGAGCTTATGAGCAGTGCAACATACATAACTTCTATGTTGTCATCCATGACATTTGAAAGTTACTAATGGACTTTTCAATCTTAATAAACAGATCCTACTCTCATTGATGTGTCACCATATAAGTCTAATACATATACCACACTTCTAAACTAATCCTTATGGCTTTCTACGTATATGTGTGTGTGTGCGTGCACATGTAGAAGTTGAAAACATCTAATCGAAATCGAAAGTTACGGCGCGCGTCATCAAAACGAAATTAATAATACATGTTTTCGAAATGATGTCGAGAGGAGCAAAAAATGAATCGCGCATCAACGCTAACACAACAACAGCGAACGGCAACTAATCGTCGACATTCGTGCTGTCGCTGTAGTCAACAGTGATCTACAACAGCATTTTCTACCTTTTCTTAATGAAAGAGATCCTCTCTCTATACTCCGGCCAGCGATTACACGAAAGAGCATCAGTCTGATGCCCTGCGAGTATGGTGCCCGTACACTTCGGAACACCGCGAGTGCAATGCCCCGCTCGCAATGGTTGCTCACAAGAGAATTCCGCCTTGTTCTCTCACGATTAGATTCGAATTATAACTTGCGTTACTGCAGATAAAATTTTACAACATTCTTAAGATTTTTATACCATACATCGATCTCGCGCTTGCTTTGCAATCTAGTGAAATTTTGAAAAATTATGAAATACTTTTATACTAATGAAATTCGCAGATTCCTCTCAGCGCAAGAGTAACCGCTTGCTGACTAGACAAATTTATTTATTAATAAAATTACTACGGTGAAAGATATCATTTATAAATAATTGCATGCAATATAAGTGTTATATGTACATATATGTATGTATAATATTGTGCACAATAAGATGGAAAAAAATCCACAGTAAAGTATCGAACGCAAGATACCGGTGCCGTAGGCGTAGATCTAGTCCACTGCCCTTCGAACGCTTGGTTGTAAGGAGATTTACATTAACGGTATAAGCAGAGCGCGGAGAACAATGTTGATTTTTTTGGTATTCCGCTTGTTAGTTCACTTTCTTCAAGTTCAGAAACTACTTATGCATTAGAAGGCACAAAGTGTTGAACGTGCAATATGTGAGCAGCATTTTTGGGTAATGACAAATAGAGTTGTTTTAGTGGATCAGGAACTTGTATTTAAAACGACATTTCTAGAAAGTCTTCAAGTGTATTTCGCGCAAGAGGGCTTGTTATTTCCTGCCATTTATGTTTTGCAATCTTTAGACGTCCCAGTATTGAATGAAAAAATTATGCAAGTCGTAACGTCAAAAATTTAGAAGGAAGCTTTCAAAATGTGAATTTGTGGCTTAAGCAAAGCAGAACAAGAGATTCCTGCGCAATACAATATTATTGGCTTAAAGCCATATAGATTTATGATCCAGAAAAGTAAAGATTGGACATTTTAAATAGCTTGATATATGGAAACTGTCCAATCTTTACTTTCCATGAGTGTTCATGATCCAATATAAAATAGAAACATAATCCGGCAGTCAATTTTCAAAGCTACTGATCTTCTGCGACACTAATGCGACCAAAATTTACTCAACCATCGTTGAGTAGAATCATGAAGCAAGTCAATTTAAGATCTGCCGCAAAAAGACAACTTCAGAGTTCAGCAAACACATTAATTGCAGCAACAACTAGAGCATGACAATAACGTCAATTACTGCAGCATAGCCGCAGGATGTATCAAGAAATAACTATTAAATATGGTCAATTTAATGATTTACGAGCAGATTGCAAAAAGCGTATTACTTAGATGTTTTAAAGCAAATGGGTGCTAGAATGACACGCAGAAGACTAATCTCTAGTTGTATTAAAACGAAGAAGAATATTAGGAAGACAATTTTTATAAAATGAAAAAATAGAAAAATAATTGTCAGACTTGTTGAAGATATAGGTACATCAATTTATAAAAATTTCAATTGAACCAATAGATAGAATATATAACCTTGTGAGTCTTGTACAAGATTATATAGGCTAGTAACCTCATAGAAAAAGATTATATCATATCTTTTTTTGACATATCTAAGAGGAATCAACATCTTGAACAGATGATAGACAAGTACAAACGAGCACTAACGACCACCCGAAGGACAATTGAGAAAACTTGGGGATTAAAACCACGCATAATGCACTGGCTGTACACTGCAGTGGTAAGACCTCTGCTAACCTACGGTTGCCTGAATTGGTGGATTAAAGTGCATAGAAGCAAGCGATTGCAAAACTCGCAAAGGTTCTGAGGTTAGCTTGCATGTGTATTACTGGTGCCGCAAAAAGCACGCCAACAGCTGCTATGGAGACCATGCTGAACCTGCCCCCCTTGGACATTTACCTAAGGAGGGAGGTAAGAATAGGGTCACATAGACTGAAATTGGGTGGAAACTGAAGAACCCAGAATACTTCGGGGCATGCCAGAATAACCACTGAGATTACAAACCCCATTTTTGAAATGGGCTGTGATACAATGATTCCCAAACTTTCCTTTGATAAACCCTTCAAGGTTGTTGTACATAGATTGGGAGGAGTGGAGTAAAAAACAGAAACCTAAAATCCGAACCCAGATTTGGTACGCAGACGGATCAAAGAGAACGACAGGTTCTGGGGCTGGTATATATAGGAAAACCTTGAATCATGAAGAATATATGATATTAG
Organism: Popillia japonica; assembly: GCA_004785975.1. Lineage (NCBI taxonomy): Eukaryota > Metazoa > Arthropoda > Insecta > Coleoptera > Scarabaeidae > Popillia > Popillia japonica. The sequence goes on from SMLS01072204.1 coordinate 37,894, forward strand.
GGCAATATACCACCGTGGAACAAACGGAAATACTAGCAATAGAGATATGTGCCCGAAGGCATTGGATAAATAAACAAAGGGTCAGCTGATAGATATCCTATCGGGTAGTCAGGCGGCCCTAAAAACTCTAGCAGCCTATCAGATAATTTCAAAGCTAGCTTGGGACTGCCTGGAAAACCTAAAAACTCTAGCAAAACACAATAAAGTCACTTTGGTGTGGGTGCCGAGGCATAAGGGCATACCAGTCAATGAAGTCGCAAACAAGCTCGCAAGAAGAGGCTCTGCAACTCAATTCACTGGACCAGAACCGGGTCTGGCAATAACTAAGACTGCAATACATCGCGCATTAGCTGAGTGGATTACAAAAGCATGCCAGGTACATTAGAACAGCGTTGACAGGCAGTTACACAGCAAACGGATGATGAGGCAGCCATCCCAACAGTTAGCAGCGGATATGCTAGCTCTTAACCGAGTACAGCTTAGAACAGTGACGAGCCTGTTAACAGGATACGGCTGTCTAAGGGAATAGTTGCACAGAATTAGAATCTTTAAAGATGACCCTATCTGCAGATTATGCAATGAGGAGGAGGAAACAGCCTACCACACGGTATTTGAATGCGCTGCATTGGTACAACGGAGACAGTCATTTTTGGAACAAACTAACCAACCAACAACAGTCATCCTATGTTGATTCAACGTCTGTTGATAGTACCATTTAAGCAGAATTCAACCTTAACTGCGGAAATTATTTTCGCTAAATTTTTAATGACAGAAGTTTTTTTTTACATATAATAATGACATACCAGACTGTAGACGATATTATACGCTATCAGTTTAGTTTTAAATCGACTTTAAAAAGGGCGTTGTAGTTTTCAACAAAACTGTTGAACACGCAGCTGCACTTTCTTTCAACGTATCCTATAGCCTTTTATTCAAAGTGCGGGAATTTTGCATGAATGTGGAGCTGAACGCTTTAATCCACTCGTAGCTGACGGGTAGGACTTTCAAGATCATGAAGCCTGACGAATTCTTCTATCTCAAATAAGTGCGTCTCGGTGCCCCACAAGGCTTTCTACTCGATCCTGAACTGTTTATTTGTTCAGGTAGATATTTAGTGATTGGCGAACACTAATTTTTGCTTTGTGGTTCACGTTTTGCGTAAGCAAAACGCTGGTTTTACCACTATCATGGCCAACGGTTGAGGTCTTGAAGAGTCACGTAATATCACTGAGATTAGCTTTCGGATCTCTTCGAAATTCTTCCCTATATTCAATTCTCTGGCAAAAATTTTTTGGGCTTGAAAATCAAGTATTTTGTCCTATGGTGTCCTAACCTGGTCTAGTTCTAGTATTACCCACGTGAAGTGGTTCAACATCTGATATAACCGAATGTCGCCTATGATTATTGCAGCACTTTGCCATACACAGATATGAGTGGACATGTGCTGATACTAGCCAAAACAGCATTAAAATGAGGTCTCCTAGTCGAAAAATCGGCTTATCGAGCACCATGGGAAGTTGGTAGTAGGAGTACCAGTTAATATTGGAACATACTATGAACTGATTCATATAGCTGAAGTGATCTATAGACTTGCTCCAGTCCACAACTATTGTTCCAGTTCAATCAAAAGTTTCTATCAGAGTATCTAGATGCAAAAAAGAAAC
>SMLS01072205.1:0-10869 GCA_004785975.1 Popillia japonica
AGAAAATAAACAAAGTACAGTAAATTACAGATTTGCCAATGAAAATTAATAAGGCATATAATCTCCTTCTATGGCTAGCCATCGTGTTAGCATAGCAGCAAATTATCAAATAATCGACAAGTTTTAATAACAGAAAAGTAATGTCAAAATTGTGTTGCTCTTAAAGTCTATTTCGAATGTAAATTATTTGCAGGAACACATTGAAATGTAACTAACTAGACCTAATAAGAATTGCAATAATTTAACGCAATAAAACATTCGGAAGCTCATAATCCACATGTATACCTAATATAAAAATTACTAAAACTTTAGAAGTTGAAAGTTAAAAAATATATACAGGTACCGGCGGGCTCCTATTGTCACCCGACATTGCACGAACAAGCGCGGCAAGTAATTGGGAGATAGGTGCGTAGATGTGCGGCTGTTCCTTTATCAGCCACTTCATCATCATATGCATCTTGGACGGATATTTAACGTTTGCAAGTATGGTCAAAAATGTGTTATAGTTAGTTAGTTAGTTATAATGAATAGATACTGCAGACTGCTCACAGAATATCGCGACAGTCACCCAGTAACTTCACGAGCTCGTGCAATATCGGAAATCGGGTGACCATAGAAGCCTGCCGGAACCGGTATAGTCTATACTATGCATATGTACACCCTGATGCAAATGTATCCGGACATGTATCGAGAGAGAAACACCTGCCGCACAATATTTTATTCCGAATAGACGGAGTGTCAGCATACCGTACGGAACAAAATATTGTGCGGTAGGTGTTTCTCTCTCGATACGTGTCCGGATACATTTGCATCATACTGTACATACATTTTCTATATTCTACAGCCAGAAATTTGTTTCAACACTCTCTAAATAGTAAATACACAAAGATACGATAGTTTATTCATTTCCATTTTATACAAATGGATTAAGATTAAGAATGTTGAGCATAAACGTTATATTCTGTATGAAGTACTTTATTGACTCAAAAAGTTATACTCTGTATGAAGTACATACTTTATTGACTCATACTGCAGATAAAATATAACGGCGGCACTGGTATTGCTACATGTATGAGTTAATATTTCTGTAGACTAAATTAATTTTATATTTAAACTTTCTATTAATCATTATCCACTTGTAGTCCCCTTACGAATTCCAAAAATACTTATTTCGCAAAGAATATTTTGGATTTCAGTTTACGTTAACATTATTTTTGATAAGTTAACATAAATTTTCATCATACCAATTTTATAGATTTTAGACGAATTTACAACTACATATATCTTATTTTGAGATTATTCACACTTTCTGTTAAAACGCATAAGTTACCCTACACCAGATTAAAATTAAGTTCCTACATTAAGTATCTGCTATGAAAAACACAGGATCTAAGAATAATGCCACCATTTGTACGAATTGAAGATTATATGATCAGCTTTCCAGATAAGACAATATTTACGGACTCCAACCGTGGTCAGGACAAAGAATTTAAGGGTCGTCTACCAAGTTAAGTATAGTAAAGCGGGTCTGGGTAGAAAAGCAGGAGTTCGCTAGGATAATCCCTTCTTTAATAATGACAACTTATATCCAATCAAAATGAGGCATTTCTTGTTGTTACCATCCAGCAACAAATAGGTATACCGACAAAAAAAAACAGAAAATATTGATTAAACACTCTTATATTAATAAAATTTTGTTTGAATATGCGAAGGCAAAGAATTTCATTTTTCTCAATTCTTTTACAGTTAAGGAAAAAAGTATTCGTACATCAAGCTCTCCAGATATGATTTTCAAATATCTTTTTGTTAAAAAGTAATACAATTTTATAAGATTATTGGATTGCAATATGTAGTAAATGAAATACAGTGTCAGATCATATATACATACATTTACTTAAAATGCAACAAATCCTACTAAAAAAATTTAAATTAAACCGCCCTACAAAATTGCGAAGAAAAAAGTATTCGTACGGTACGAAACAGGAAAATGTCCGAATCCTGGCGGTAAATTCTGATTGGATGGATGCAGGCAGATGTTTCAGTAGTGCCTGTGGGTCATTATCGTACGGTTATAATACAAACTCTGGAAGTATGGGGAACAAGGAAAACGAAAAAACGCACGAAACGTAATATCATAAGAAAGCTGTATAATGAACAAAAATCTTTAAGGCAAAATGTGGAAATTATTGGGAAAACTTACACAGCTGTTCACCATATTTGTAAAGAAATTCAGAAATAGCAAAAATGTCAAAAATAAAAGACATTCTGGTACACCACGCGCACTGAATCAACGACACGAAATGTTTATATCAGAGAAGACTAACGAAAATCCTTTTCAAACTTCTCGAAATTTGAGTAATATGTCGATATGATGGGAATCAAATGGTCAGATAGCTCTGATCTGATAGATTGAGTTTTCTTTCATCGGAGAAAATAATACGTTTCCTGCCATTTATGGACTTATTAACATCATTCGAGCAAATTCGTGTCTCTTCTCTCTATTTACAGCGATAATAAATAGCTTTCTTCGTGCTATTCGTGTTCGAAAGCCTGCTTGATGTAATTTATTTCTTATTGTTTTTTGATTCACACATTTTCCAGTTCTCTATTGAAGCATATTACTCGAATTTCGAGAAGTTTGAAATGGATTTTCGTTAATCTTCTGTGATATCAACCTTTCTTCTCGTTGATGAAGTACGCGTGGTCTACCAGAATTTCTTTTATTTTCGACACTTTTGATACTTCTGAATTTCTGTACAATATAATGAGCAGTTGTGTAACTTGTCACATTAATTACCACAATTTGCCTTAAAGATTTTTGTCGATTATACAGCTTTATTGTGATATTACGCTCTTCGCTCGTTGTTTCCTTTTTCTTGATACCCATTCTTTTAGAGCTTGTATTATGACCGTACAATAGTGACCCACAGAGACTACTGAAACATGTTCCTGCATTGATGCAACCAGAATTTACTGATAGGCTTCGTGGATTTCCCTGTTTCATATCGTACAAATACTTTTTTCCTATCAGTTTTATAGGCCGGTTCCCTTTTTATTTTATTTTTTTAGTAGCATTTGTAGCATTTTAAGTGAATGTATTACGTATATACATATAATCTGGCACTGTATTTCATTTACTACATATTACAATACAATAATCATATAAAATTGTATTTTAAAATAATATCTGGAGAGCTTGATGGAGGCATACTGTTTTTGTTAACTGTATATTCGTGAAAACATGAATGTTATATTAAACATTCTAATCATTTTCTACACTATAAATTCTCAACGTTGAACAAATTCTTTATAATGAATTTATAAATCAATAGGAACGCTGGCAATATACATACATACATATCTACTTGTAATCCTGACTAAAACTATAATTGAATTTTCACTAGAATAAAAAGATAACCACCTGCAACTTGTATAAGTTTTCCTAATGCAGTTGTCGATATTAGTCATAAAATCATAAAAATATGAATTATGGGCAATATGAAACCTCGCATGATTACACATATAACCGTAATCGAGAATTAAAGTGTACACATGTATATGGAAACATGGAGCTCCCTACTATGGGAGGATCCTTCACCACGTCTGTCTAGTTGATTCAGTCTTTTTAACGCATTGATCGCGGTCAGTAATGGTAATTGCACAGAAACATGTGCTTCGGAAAATTTCTGCGGCACATAATCAGAAAGTTTCACTATTATAATACAATGAGTGCTAAACATTAATAACTAAAGAAGATGATGGTGTTTTCTGTTGATGTCATAGTATGGTCTATAACGGATGCGATTTTAATGTTAACGACAATTTCGGGGAACTTACTGACTTTATTCGCAATCATACTCTGCAGGAGATTATCAACAACAGTTTCAAATTACTTTATCTTTAGTTTAGCTTTAAGTGATTTGTTAGTGGGCGTTACTATTCCATACCATTTCTTCTTTTCAGTGGGATTTAGGCTTAGTGCAACCAAACAAACGTGCGTCTTAAGATTTATGTTAGTGATACTTGCATGTTCAAGTTCCATATATAGTTTACTAGCAATTGCAACGGATAGATATGTCGCAGTTGTGCACCCACTTCACTATAACAAATACATGACCAAAAAAACGGTCAGTTGTATTATAATCTTCGGTTGGTTTTGCGCCGTTTTATTCGGAAGTGTGATCTTTTACTACAATGAATGGGAAGACGACCGACAATGTACGCTTAATACAGTAGTTCCTACAGGATACCTTACTTATGGTTTGACACCAATGTTTGTCTCGGTTTGGTTAGCAGTTTTCATAGTATATTTAAAAATATGGCGTGTAGCTGCTACGCATGCTAAAAGGATTAAGAAGGAGAGTCTAAGCAAGGATGCATGTGTAAATGATTCCAAATCTGTACAGGTAATAGTTTAAATAAACAATGACAGTCAATAATTTAGACAAAAGTAACGATAGTAATCTCTTTTCTATAGCAACTCTTTAAGAGCTCAAAAATTATTGCTGCTTATGCCATTATTAATACTAGAAAAAGTATCGATTTTAAGCAAGAAAATGAAAAGCAACCCACAGAATAGACCTCGTCAAATTTTCAATTTAGATCAGAAAAAATTAACATATTTTTGTGAATATATTGAAAATTAAAGTAACATCAAATGCATGGCAATAGCTTTTCAGAGATTATATTAAGCAAAGCAATAATTAAACACAAAACTTTTGTTTTTGAAAAGAGAAAATCACACCAACCTTACCAAATAAATTATAAACTCAATATCATTAAAAAATATTTACAAGTGTTCAAATTATTGTTAATGTATAGGTCACATGTTTTATTGTTAGTTAACTTTATTTTAGTAAAAAAACATTTAACTCTGCAAGTGCATCAATGTTTAGTTTGGCAGGTGTTTTCCTAAATTAACATATAAATGTTTAAATATACGTAAGAAGACTAATGTCAGCTGCAAAAATCATCAATGAGAGTACTTATATGTTCTTACAGAAAATGGGAAATGTTTCATTTTTGTCAAGTATACTAGTAAATAGTGAAATTTTGTTTAAATCTTTTCCCATTTTCTCAAACAAAACAACTCATCTAAATCGACATATACAGATAAATGCACACAAGGTGTTCTCCAAAGAATAAAATTGTCACAACATTTTTGTTTGTCATACTTTTTGTAACGGTTCACGGATAAAATAACCTCTATATGAGAGTGCCGGACGAATCAGCAGAGTAACAATAATTGAGGTTGAATTGTATTTGTCTAAATGTATGGAGTTATCATAAAGTAAGAGATGTATTTTAAGTTATCATAACTTTTTAACAGATTAAGTATATGACCAAAAAAATAAACGAATTCTAATTGCTTAAGGAATGGGATTTAGTATGTCCAATACCAGTTAGGGCAATTGCTCAACATGATTTTGTTATTGTACGATTACCAACCTTTCCTCCAAATTGCAGTCCGTATCATTTCTGGTTGAATTGCAGCAATGCTGCGTAATATTGTCTTTTAATTCTTAGAGCGTTGTTGGTCGTCTTCTAAAGACTAAACTTTTTAAATAATCCCACAGTCAGTGATGCGCTGAGTTAACGACAGGTAATCTTGGTGGCCATGAATTTCCAAAATGTCTGCTTAGCACATGATCTTGAAAAACAATTCTTTGACTGGTCGGAGAATGTGCAGAGGTGCTCCATCGTGCATAAAAATGATAACATAATCTCTTAACATTTGCAAGTATCGTTCACCGTTTATAGTTATAGGTACGGCTCCTCCATTCTGCATTTCCTCGTAGAAATACCGACCAAACGAGTGGTGTCTCCATAGATACAGTAAATTACCATCCATTAAGCAATTAGATTTCGTGTACTTTTTGTTAACTTAATTTGTTAAAAATTTAAAATAATTAAAAAAATATATATCGCTTACTTTACAATAACCTTGTAAGTACATCAATTGTGCAAAATTGCAACCTGTACTATATGTACCTTGCCATTTCTAAGAATATTATGTACTACATATAAGATCTTCGTCTCACAATAAATTCCCATTGAATTAGCCTTAGCTAGAACATAATATTTTGAAGTTTTTCAATGTTCAAAAATCATATCATCTATCACTATCACGCTATCAAATACATAGCACGTAACTTTTTTTTCAAAATCTATTCATATTTCAACTGCTTTCAATTGCTATTTGCGTTTAGTTAAACTAATCACTATAGTCGGCAATACATATATGGTATATCTTCGGAATAAAACAAAAACAAATTGACGAAGTGTTGATAGCAGAATAAAATATAAACATTACATTAGGTAATGAATATCCGCTAGCTTTTAACCTTATTACATTCCACATTAATTACCTTTTGGAAATTATTTATTATTTGTCATATTCACACTCTTTTTAATATCAATTAGTGTTGCGTCGTTGAATGTTCCGCCGCTCACGGGTCGTAACTTCCGTATAAGCCTTTTTTTGATTTAGTTGGTGGTAGTTGAAATGAAAGCAGGTGTGCCTTTTTGATTATTTTATTAAAACCTAACAAAACACTTAAACCTGTACACAGTGCACTTATTACAATAGCTCCACTTTAGCTTTACACATAACACATTCCAAAAACTTAATTTCTACTGTCCGCGACGTACCGAAAATGCAAGCGACTGAATGTCTTCATGCTAATTGCAAAAGTGTAGAACTGCGAATTGTGATGACTTGAGAATGCAAAATGAATTTCTGAACTGAACTGCTGACTGACGGGATTCTATGCCCTTTTATAACTTATCTGAACAATTTGAGTAATAAACACAGGGTAAATTCCAAACAGCTGGAAAGTCCGGTAATTTCCACATAAAGGTAACAATAGAATTAAAAGAATTGATTTGAAGGTAAGGGTTTTAAATAGTGACGTAGTATAATTAACCCGGGTGGGTATTTCCCAATATTCAAGGAATATACCTGAACTATAGTAATAATCAAAGGTATTGAAATTTCAGATTAATAAATAGTGAAGGTATACAATAGAAGTTGCAAATACGCAATGGAGTTTGAATAGACAATAGAGAGATTTACATAGATATTTACAATATATGTAAATGTTTCCTAAGTGCTAACAAGTTAAGAGATATAAAAATAATAAAGTAAACATAAAAGAATTCTAAACAATTAGCACACATCTTCTTTATGTTACTTTCCCTCAATTACCAAGAATTATATTGTGGTAATTATTAGGTATTAAGTAATTAACTGCGTATGTAAATATTTAATACAAAATACGACGAAACGAGATGCAAATAAATATAGGGAACTAATAAAATTTGTACTTTAAAATTTCTATTAATGCGGGCTTTCAATTTAAAATAATTTTAGATTTCTGCTTCCTTTAATGCAACGTCCTATTTTTTTTTTATTGATTTGTGAGCCATTTAACAACTTTTTTAAAGACAAAGATGGAGAAGAGTTTCAAACAACGTTGCGATCTAACAATCTTTTTTTATGTTTATTCACTTACTTTTAAAAAGGGCTAATGAAGAAACAGATTTCTAATCTGCAGTAACTATATAAATAAATAATAAATAAGGAGCATAATTAGAACTGTGAAAAACCAGAACCAAATAAATTCTATAATAGAATTTTTGTTAGTACTGGCTTTTGGAGCAATATACATATACTAAGACAAATTGAAATTATCCATAAAGCAATTATTTTATACCGAGGCTATATATAAAAGCTATAACATTTAGAAATGCATAGAATTTGCAGAATTCCCAAAAAAACTATTTATTAAAATTTTCCATTGCAATAACAACTACTACCTCTTCTCCAACACACATGTACTATTAACATTAACAATACTATTTATAATCTCAAGAATAAGAAGTCATGATTTTTAATAACTTTCGGAGAAAATGTTCAAGACCTTGTCAATTGACGAAAATACATATTACATATAATAATAAAAAAGTGAATTTAATTGAATAAATGCCTTGAAGCATTCCAACACTGTTTAAACTATACGTTATAGTTCTATTGTAATACTCTGAACTTTATACTTGTTTCAAAAATATAATCTAGGTTCACCAAATCTTCAAGGTTTACTGCATTACGTCAGCTATTATGTGAAACTTTTTCAAATTATGAACTCTGTACACTTTTCTGTGGGGCTAAAATATAATGCTGAATGCTTTTCGGCATTTTCATAGTAACTTTCTTATTTAAATGTAAATTTGAAGTAGCTTCAATTGCAACACAGTTCAATTACCTATCATATATTGGATTTCCTTTCATTATGCACATTGTTTTTAGTATCCTGAAATTATTGTCGAAGAGGAGTTAGAAGGGACGTACAAAACTTTTTAATATGCGAGACTGTAGCTTAATTCCAACTGAACAATGTCCACTCAACTTACCAGCACGTAATTCCAATCGGATAAAGCATTAGCATATAAACTCTCAAGTACTACGAATTATTTATAGATTTACTAATCGGTAGCTAATCAACTATTGCCCAAACATCTGATTGTTCCATTTTTTCGTGTCGAAATACATACGCTGTGTTCTTGCATAAATGGTTGTCTCGAAAATGAGCGACACCTCCCCATTTCATGTGTCAAGATAATCATAAAGTAAGGAATATATTTTAAATTATTATAACTTTTAACAAATTAAGTTAATAACAACAATTAAACGAAATCTAATTGTTTAATGAATGGTACTTTACTGTATCTATGAGAAACACCGATGAATTACGAAGATTTCGCACGAAAATGGGTTTGAGAGCGGGCCCCCATCAAATAAAAGCGTACCGCAATCTGATACAAAAATTTGAAAGAACTGGTTGTGTAATTCACCTATCAAGATCAGGAAAACCAAGAATTAGTGATGACCAAGTTGCAGAGGTTCTTCGTGAAAATCAGGACATAGCGAAAGGTAATTCACTCGCAATCAGCAGTGCAAATGCGCCATCCAAGCGATTGCAAGTGCAGTATACAACGGTTTCTAAAATTTTACGCAAAATTCTAAAAATGTATCCATATAAACTGAAAATATTGTTCGAATTAAAATAAGCATAAGTACAATTTTGGTTTGCGAGGAATGGCTCAGGTGGAAATTGAACTCGTATGATTATCCCGTATTTTATAGACAGATGAAGCACATTTTACTCTAAATGGTGCAGTCAATACTGAAAATTGTAGAATCTGGTCTGCAGAAAATTCACAAAAAACCGTTCAAGCAGGTCTTCATGATAAGAAAGTCACTATTTGATGCGGTTTTACAACTGATTTTATTGTTGGTCCGTGTTTCTGCAAATAAATGCAGAATAGATCTGTACAGCAAACAATACTTGCAAATGTTAAAGAGATTATGTTATTCCACAGCTGCAAAACGAATACCATGGAATTGAAAACATCTTTTTTATGCAGAAAGGAGCACCCCGCGCATTCTCCGACCACTGGAAGAATTGTTAACTAGCGTTTTTCAAAATCGTGTGTTAAGCAAACATTTTGCAACTTTATGATCACCAATATCACCTAATCTTAACCCGGTAGATTACTTTCTGTGGGGTTGTTTGCAATGTTTGGTGTTTAGAAGACGACTACCAATATTGCTGGAAGAATTAAAGTACAATATTACGAAGCAAATTGGTACAATTCAATGCTGTGTTCAATTTGGAGAAAAGGTTGGGAATCTTGCAACAAGAAAATGGAGGTCACAGAGCAATTGCCGTAACTGGTTTTGGACACATTAAATCCTATTGCTTAAGCAATTCAATTTCTTTATTTTTTGTTATTAACTTCAACTACTTCCGACATAAAGACCCGTATTATTTAAATATTCACAGTATTCGTGAGTTGCAGCATGTTGCTGTATTTCAAAACCCTGTTATTATGAAAACTTCCGGTCTATTATTAAGAAAGATGAAGTGTTATGTTACAGAGTCACATAAGAAATCACGAATTGTTTTTCATAGTTAAATTCAAAGAGAAATGCATTGCTCGTTGTAAAATATCACTTCCTGAAATTTTCTGTTCGTTTGCGTTTATTAATAGAAAACTCAAATTACAGAAGGTACATAAGTATATCAGCGCTTCCAGAAATTTACTCATATCTAAAATGCTAATAACTATAATAGTGTATTTTTATCTTTGTTTGATTTAAGTAAAGGCATTACAAAAAAAGAACTTGAACTACCGAATAACTATATACTCCGATAAAATTATCTTATCTATACATATACAGGGTGGGGCACCACATTCCCGTCGGTTTGTATACGAGAAACAGTAAAGTATTTTAAAAATCTTTTTACTAAAGGTTGTGTAGGTTCATTTGGAGCACATTTTAAAATTATTTGGAAATATACAGGGTGATCCAAAAAAAAGTTGCGTACCAAAGTTATGAAAATTTAAATGGAACACCCTGTATATTCGTGCATATTTTGATACTGTAGGGTAAATAAAGGCTACTTACTGTTATATTCCCCATACCTAACTCAACCGGTTTTCGAGATATTTTAATATTTTTGAAAATGTAGATAAAAATTTAAGAGACAATTCTGTTTTACATATTTGACCTAAATATTTTAAATTGTATTTATTGTTTATTCAAAGGATTAAACTTTACAACTAATTAAAGTTGATATCTAGAAATTATGTACGGTGTCTAAAACCAAGATTTCTTTTTGGTTGAATGTTATACGCAAGTAATTCTCTTATTTTAAATGGAACACCCTGTATTTATGACCACATTTAGATTCTAATTTCAATTGTTTTTAAAACTGTACTAGGGTTCCCTATACCCATCTCTTCTAGTTTTTTAGTAATTTATAGTTTTTGATTCTAAACATTAATTTCCTACCATTTAATTCT
>SMLS01072206.1:0-19843 GCA_004785975.1 Popillia japonica
GCATACCAAATATTCAAATCCTGAACATGATCGTCCAGATATTCAATTGTTTTTAGCATCGTATGCAGATAATACAGCTCCCTCCATCCTGAAACCTCCGTAGAAAAACTCAAGATGCACGTTCCCCGAATAGAAACCTTCCTTCAATCCTCAAGGCTTACCCTCAACCCAACCAAATCCGAGGTGACAATCACCTCCAAAAGCTCGAAGACAGCGACTCCTAGGACGATCCTGACACTGAAGGGACACCGGGTAACTTGTCAAAACAGCCTCAAGTATTTGGGGCTGACTTTAGACCGAAGCTGCAAGTTACCTAGAATAAATGCTTCAGGATAATACTTGGAGCCAACAGATATAGAGCATCACTTGCATCAAGAAGCGAAAATAGAGACCATCAAGGAATATATAGACAAAAGAGCCCTCAAGTTCTTCGACAAAACGAGACACAACGACAACCCGATGATCAACAACATGATGGAAAACAGGTTCAGGCGTATATACGCTTTCCCCTGGGACTTACATTGACTATTGACCGCAGATAACCACTCCCGACCAATGCAGAAGCAGTAAAAAGAGACTGACAAAAACCAGCAAACAAGGCTACTCCAGTCCGCAGAAGCCAAAAAATCCAGCCTGAATAGACAACACACTCCACTCCCTGTGATAAATAAAAACAATATAAACACACAGGAAACAGGGTTTTTGCAAAGCAGCTTTTCCCTAAAAGCGAAACCCACACAACAAAACACGTCATTACACTTCGAAGAGCCACACAACAAGAATGTATTAGAATAATCAACGAATTAGCAAAATGAAATGAAATGTAATAAAACTTATATAAATAAAGAATTTTTTGAATTGAATTGAATTGAATTGAGTTCAACAATCTATGAATTTAGGTCACGAATAAAGTTTAAGTACATTTTTAGATAACACAAAAACTAAACGTTTTTATCCCCTAACATTTACTCTAAGTTGTGAAAGTTGGTAATAACATTACGAATGCATTACGTTATAATGTTTTCAAACAGAAAATATGACAGATCATCTTATATAATATTTAATATACATATAAATGGAAAAAAAGAAAAGGATTAGGCAACAAGTTGGCATCGTTGTTGCATCAACCGCCCACCTTGACTTAATTAAACGAGTTGCAATGTTAAAATCTCCTACTGCAGTATTTAGAATCATTTGGGTTATATTTAAGTATCCACATTACAAAATCATATATTCATATCATATCCTATTTTTTGCATTAATCTAAACTAGTTTCGCGCTAAAATAACATTTAACATTGAACTAGTAACACGACCTTAAAAAAACATTCTCTCATAATGTCAAAACCCACACAATCACACATTCAACCAAAATTTTTTAATCTGATCGGCAGCATTCTCAGCCATCATTGCCACGGTCGTTTCAACATTCCCAGTTATCTGCTCAGGTATCACGCTCCCATCCACAATCCGTAAATGGCGTATCCCATCTAACAGCATAAATTCGTCAGTAACTCTAGCATCGCATTTAGTGACGAGATCGCCCATTTGAGCTGTGCCAACCATTTCCGATAACGGATAACTCATAGCTCTTACTGCGCAAGCCAGATAAGGTTCGTTGCAATATTTGTAATTCCTACAACTGGGCATGTCGATCTCTAAGAAATGGGCCCCTCTCTGTTTGAATGGTTCGGTTTCTATCAGCGTTAGGATGTATTTCGCACCTGATAATAGAGTTTGGTGATCCTCCCTTTCGGATAGGTAGTTTCCGCGAATGAAAGGTTTTACGAACGGGTTATCATTTTCTAATACAACCTGTCCACGCGATTTTGGTTTAATTAAAGTAGGGGCAAATACAATGAAGCGCTCTGCTTTATTCTGCTGGAGTATAGATCGTTTGATGACCTTATCAAAACTAAAAACATTTAGAAACAACTCCAAATTAGGATCATTTCGTTCAAAATAATAATGATAGATTAGAATATTCGGGATATTACTATCCTTATCTTCCGTATTTATTAACCCTACAACATCATTGACGTTGGTTGCGGTAAATTCCCCAGTACGATGCATTATAAACGAATACGCGTTATCCGCAGTTAAGACAGGATTCGATTCTGCTGTGCCATTATCAATCCCAACAAACAATAGAGCGCTAACCTTATCCTGCAAATTTTGACCAACGGGCAAGTCCACTATAACAGGAATGTCGTGCTGCTTAAGATGATCTTTAGGCCCAAACCCGCTCAGTAACAATAACTGAGCTGTATTAACAGCTCCCGCCGTCAAGATGACTTCCTTTTTGGCCTTTACAGCAATCTGCTTCCCATCAATGTAAACATTAACCCCTTGTATTCGCCGATCCTTAGGAATTTGCGTTAGTATCTTAGTAACAAAAGCTTGTCTGGCGATAAATAGGTTATCCCTAGCTTGGATAGGACCTAAAAATGCTTTAGCATAATTGTATCTCGCTCCGTTATCGATTATGCCCAAAACATCTTGATATCCTGTCGTATCACCAGGATTAGTCTTGCTATACCCCATTAATTCAGCTGCCTGATATATTAGATTCTTCATCTCATTATCCTGGTTGATAAAATTCAATGATAATTCGCCGAAATTACCGAAAATTGTTTCATTCATAGGGGCTGAATTATTTTCATGTTTCCTGTAATTCCTTTCGATATTCTCGATTTTCCAACCATGATTTTCCTGATTAGACCATTCAAGATAATCAGTAGATAAACTAGGCATGTAGTGCATGTTATTAATGGAACTGCTACCACCCAATACTTTGCCTGTGGATAATTTGCATCTTTTATTTATCATACCTTGACAGGCAGATTTTTCTTGTACCGTATAATACGACCAATCTGCGTTGCTACCTTTTAAGGACATGTAAAATGCTGGAACCTATTAAAGAGTAAATAAAAGAAAGTGTTAAGCCTACATAACACAATATTACATCTGAAGTTGATGAAGGTAAATCTCCAGCTTCCAAAAGTAAAACAGTCCAGTGTGACACTTCCGAAAGTCTATTAGCTAAGATTACACCAGCTGGTCCACCTCCGACAATAATGATATCGAACAATGGGTTATGAGCCTGCAAGAACTTATTCTGTATCGGAATATGTATGTACCGTAGTAGTAATTCTTACCGTCAGTAAATCGGGGCCAAAATCTGGCGGGTAGTCTTCGGCTTTTCCTATTGAGGCTTTTTCAAAATATAATTTGGTTATTAATAGAAAGAAAGCGGTGGCGAGAGGACCTGCTAGTGCTTCTCCTTGAAGACTGGAACAATTCGAAGGAGTGCTCACCATTTTGGTGTGCATTTTTTTACGAAAATTTAGAAAGGTTTCGAGAAGTTAAGTTACTGAAAATTTCGAATTTTGACTTTGACAAGTGTTGTCTTAAGGGGAGTTCAGAGCTCTCCGTTTGTCCGTTTGCGTTTGTACGTTGACCAATCACAGCACGTTATTTTTATGTGCTTCACAGTCTATCCGATAACGGATAAAGTTGACCGACGTTGAACTTTGTACGCGTCCGTTCATCCGTTTACGAAAAAAGTGAGGTTAGACCTGTCACAACAAAACGGTTAGCATAGGAAATTGATCTGTCAATAAACGTACGTTACAGACGCAACGCTATGAACCGCAAAAAAAATTTCATCCGTCAACGTATAAACGCAGACGGACAAACGGAGAGCTATGAACTAGCCCTTATGAAGGCGAAAATATTTTGACATGTGACGGAAAACTAGGTAAAATGGTTAGATCCGCAACTAGAATTGTTTGGTTGAATATTTTGTTCTGAAGCATCACTGGTTTTTGGGAGATTCAATTGTCGAAAAGTATCTGGCGTGTTAGACCACAGATAATGGAGATTAGAAATTGGCCGGAAAGGAAATTCGGGAATACAAAGATCGAATGAATCACCTTAGCCTTTTGTTTTGCTTGGGAATGAATTGAAGAGATGAATGTTCCAAATTCGCCAATAACACCCAAATTTGTTGATCATGGTCAAGTGTGAGCCATTAGATTAGATTAGATTAGATTAGGTGTGGCCCTACGGGCCTCTTTCACCGCGACCTTCCCGGTCTATTGTGATTCCCAGTAATCCTAGAAGGCGCCCTCTAACTTTGCCCTCTTTATGAGGCTTAACGTCCTTGAGAGCGGCTCCTGTGTGTAGCTTAGTGCTGTGGGATACTCTGTGCCCAAAATACGAAACTTTGTCCTTGCCAGGCCTTCGCAGTGGCACAGCACATGGACCGGGGGTTTCTTCCTCCTCCTTGCAGAATCTGCACAAGGCATTTTTCGCTAGGCCTACTAACATTTTGCCGGTTTTCTTGTCTTTATCTAGTAGGTCTCTAGTGAATTCAGGCTTCTGTTCTTTTAGGAACTCTTTTGCCTGTCTTTGCCAAGTAACCACCAATCCCTGGACCTACTGTGAATCCATTCGTTGATGGATTTTCCGATTTGTGATTTGGTGGTGCCGAAGGATAGGGCGGGCCCGACAAAATTAGTTTCCTTTGGGAACCCACCTCGTTTAGGGCATTAACGCAGTCCCAAACCAGTTTGGAGTCAACACTTGCTGAACTAATCGCTTTAAGTGTTGCTTGGCTGTCCGAGAAGATGGCGACGCTTTTACCGACCTCGGTCCATCTTTCCACTGCTCTGACGCAATGGTGGATTGCTGCTACCTCAGCTTGAAAGACCGTTGTGTCTTTGCTGAAGCTTATCGAGAGAGCTTTCCTGGGCTTTCCTCCATATATGCCGGCTCCTACGCCATGTGTGGTTTTGGAGCCGTCTGTATACCAGTTCGAGTCCGCTCTTATCGGAGAGCCTTTCTCCCAGTCCTTCTTGTCTGGTATTATAACCTGATATTTCCTATCAAAGTTGAATTTCTGAACCTTGGCGCACCATTACATTTTGGCACCAATTCTCCCACACAACATTATTAATAAGGTCAACAACATTAGTAGTGTGTTCATACTACTAACTTCAATATTACTGCTGTTCATCTCAGCGACCAATTTAGGCCAAGGTTGATAGGTCATACTTAAAGTTGTGGCGATTATCTAGTAATCTAGGAAGGAATTTTGACATAAATGTCATTAAAAATATGTCAAAATCGCGAGTTCAAACATGGATACGCCCTTCTTACTCTAAAGCTATAAATCTGGTTTTATGAGAATCAGATTTAGACATAATTGATTGTGATACTTATTTGAACAGATACAGAGAGAGAGAGAGAGATTAATCTTTGCGGTTGCGATTGTTACTGAACAGAGATTGGAGGAAGGTCAAAACAATTTGGTTTCCTCTGAATGGAGCCTCAGCTTACACAACCCAAAAATATTCAAATGGAAGCTTCTTTTATGCAATATATTTTTGGAAAGAAAAAAACTCTTCATCTACCAATTTAGATCATCCAATAAGTAGACAGGTACTTGAAGATCAACTAGGAGATATGCAGAAAAATATATTTCCCTTGTAGAACTAACATGCCCATTGCTTATTACACAATAGCATCATTTAGCTACTTTGCAACTGGTTCAATTAGGTTATTAGAATTGAAGCAGTTGGGACCATTTAGAGTTGGGAATGCGCAAAACGGGCCCACACCAGCCAGAAATGTATTTTCCCCTTTTGGGAATTGCAGGAACAGTACGAAATCGTTAGGTAATGTTCACCCAATAGAATTGTGTTTTAAATAATATGTGGAAAGCACTAAACACACCTTAATTTGTTGGAGTGATCAATTTAGAAGATTGCTGCTTTCTTGGTTTATAAATCCAGATTTAAAAGATGAATCTTTAATATGAACAAGTCTGTCTTCATAGGTGATGATTTTGCAGCAGTGTTCAGAAATATCCAACCAACCACAATTGCAAGAAGTACTAAACGAATCTACAGTTACAGAGACTAGCTAAGTACCAGTCCTACTACAGTTTTGATGGGCTATAAAGTCAACACTTTCTTGCCTAGAAGATGCCTAAAAGATAGAAAAATACGATTTCCATATAAAAAACGAACAAAACCAGTATGAAGGAATGTTTTTCGTATCCAAATAATTTCCTAGTGCCTGTAGCTCCATCCATCTATGTTGTATTCGATTAATTAATTGCTAGTCTAATAGTTTCGTCAAGCTAATCTAAACTAAATTCCTACAGAACGAAGTCAATTCAAATCTAGATTACAACGTAACAGTTTTAAGAGTAAGTGTGGTTAATAAGTGAATATTTCAAGCGAATTCATACAATTATAATATTACAACGATTGTTACAACACTAATTTCACTTTTCCCGTTTTCTATGTAACTAATAATATTATTAAAGTTAACAGAAGTATCATATGCGAGAGAGGATATTGTTTAAAACGCCAATAATAGAATACGTGATACAAAAATAGAAATTTTTTCGTAGATAATTTAGCTAACTGCTAAACTGCGCAGATATTCTCTAACTGCTAGAGCAAACACAACAAATACGTTTTCATAAAAAACGGAATAACTACGTAGGATAAACAAATAGCGCAAAAGGTAATGCATCAGAGAGTAAAAAAATACAATAATGAAACCCAACCACGGAATATACATAAATGTATCCAGGTGTACTACGTGACTCCAAACGCATAAGAATTCGCAATGGAACGGAATGGTGGATATCTCTTTAGGAAATTTTCTGTTTGGTAATCGTTATGTGGCATGTCTGTATGTACCTACCTGAGTGAAAGCATTTCAAGCCCCCCCGATTTGTGTTTACAATTAACGATTAAATAGACGTGCATATTAGTTTATTTGGTAAAATACGAATAACATTAATCGCGGAAATGCTTTCGAAATAAACTGATGATGCGATATTTCGATAATAATTTGCAACATGATCTCCCTATCTTTCTTTGGATATTGTTAAACAGTGTCAGCTCACTTAAACCTTTCACAACCCATATAAAAGCTATAATTGTGTCTTAAGGCAGTTAGAATTATAATTTTGTCTCCTAATTTATATTGTACACAAAAAGTATTACGAATTAAACGCAAAATTGATATATTTATTCTTCAAATTATAAGGTTGCGCAAAATATGTTGTATAACCAGTAAGATTTTTCCAGAAATTCTAGGACAAATCCATAATAGTGGAAGACCTGGAGCTTGAAGCTTAAAATTTGCTTAAAATACTCCTGTATGGGTCCAACTAATTCTGCGGTTAAACAAGTACCAATTGCACTCGTAATAGGCACTAATTCGACTAGTTGTGCTTGCAAGAAGAATTTTAATTCGGGGAGGACTTAAATGGTGAAGGAGGAGGTGGAAAAAATCTAAGGCATGTTTTTCTATAGATTCTAAAGATTAAATTAGTTGTAGTGGTAGTTTTGGCAAATTCATCTTTTGATCATCTAAGCGGCGAATTTTGGCCAAGCTTCATAGGTTTAGCTTAAAATTCTGGCAATAATCTAGAAAGCGATTTTGTCGCAAATGTCATTAAAAATGTTCAAAGTCGAGAGTTCAAACATGGATTCTTAAGCAAAAACTATGAATCTAGTCTTATCAGAATCAGATTTGGGTAAACCTACAAAATCAGGCTCCCATTTAAATTCCCCGCTACGAATATAACAAACTAACTACAACGTTGTCAAATCACAGACTAGTCAAATGCAACAAATGTCAAATTTTAGTCGCTTTTGTGGCTTGTGCATTTGTCATATGATATTGAATACTCTAATTATTTAATTTATTTCTTAATTTACCTTAAAATGGCAGGTAGAGGAGGAATTGCAAACCACTGCGTTGTTGAAGAAGAGGAAATAATGGGAATAAATAACATCCGTGAAGCAAAGGTTATGTTTAGAGATACTTATTATTTTTCCAGATAAAATTGGTTTATTAAATGGCGACACTTTCTTCGCTTGACCAAATTAATTCGTGGACTGTATTTAAACACAAAACGTTGTTGAATCAACATTGTTTTTGTTGATTCAATGCATTAATTTCTCTGAGTGTATAAATCGCTCTAAATCATCATTATTTATATTAGTAGTGCGTTTGGCAATGTTACTCGTAAGTAATTGTCGACATATAATTGGCTATGCTCATGCTGCAAATGTCAGTTAAAATGGGAGCCTGATTATGCAGGTTTACCCAGATTTGTATATAGAATGTTTTGGAAAAGTGTTGTGATACTCATTTGAACAGATAGAAATAGAGAGATTAATCTTTGCGGTTGTAGTTGTTACTCAAAGGAGATTGGAGGGAGCTCAAAGCTTTTTGGTCGCCTTTGGAAAGAGTCTCAGATCTCAAAAATATTTAAATGGAAGTTTCGTTTATGTAATATACTTTTGGAGATACACAAAAAATCGAAGATTAACTATTTTTCTCCATCTACCAATTTACCTGTAAAAAAATTCATCGAATAGCTGGCAGGTACCTGAAGACCACTACGGGAGATATGAGGAAAACATGCATTCTCTTGTAGAACCAACATTCCCATCACTCATTGTACAACAGCACCATTCAGCTTCTGAACCGAAGAAAATTTTCACCAAAAATCCTAAACTTTTGCAGATTAGAAGTTTATATAGAAAAGCTGTAGGATAGCACCTAACTCATTCGATAAAAGTTGATTCAGTAAGGTTAGTAGAATTGGCAGCAGTTCGAACAGTCAGGATGCTAACCCTGCATGTGCTGTTTGAAAATCCAAAATGTTTAGCATTTAAACAAGCAGTATTGTCTTATATGTAAAAAAAAGGAATTGATAGACTACACAATTGAGATGGATAATGATTTTATTCATTCGTTTAATAAAGACGTACATATTAGTTTATTTGGTGAAATACGAATAACATTAAACACGGAAATACTTTCAAAATTCACTGATAATGCGATATTTCGATAATAATTTGCAATATGATCCCACTTAAACCTTTCACAACCCATATGAAAGCTATAACTGTGTCTTAAGGCAGTTAGAATTATAATTTTGTCTCCTAATTTATAATATTCATAAAAAATATTAAGTAAGTATTCTAGTAGATATTCTTTAAAATATTTTGTATAACCAGTACGATTTTTCCAGAAATTCCAGCACAAATCCATAATAGTCAAAGACCTGGAGCTTAAAGCTTAAAATAGCATCAGAAGTTCATGTGGAGGCTGTCCTAGCGGCATATAATGCGTATGTTGCATCAAGATTAGCCTATGGTATTATCTTCTGGGGGAACTCCACATATGTATACCGATAAGCTTTTCGTACTTCAGATATCCTGCCTCCGAAGTGTGTTCCAATTGAAAAGACCCGAAACCTGCAGAAACATATTTAAGCAATATAGCATACTTACCTTACACGAAACAAATCATGAGTATAACACCCGAGACTGTAGTAAATCTATGCTGCGGTTGCCGCTAATAACATACACTCGAATATATAAAGGTGCTGTAACTCAAACGTTAAAGATGTTATAAATCTCATCCCGGAAGAGTTAAAAAATAAAAAATTTAATGCTTTCAAATTATCACTAAAAAGATTTCTCGCAGATAAGTGCCTATATAGTGTCAATGACTCTTTCAATAATGAATCAAGTACTTTTTCTTTTATGACGTATTTTATACTTTTGTAGTTTTATGAAATAAAATGTCTATTTTATTATTATTATTATTATTAATACTCCTGGTAAGTCTCTTACTTGTAGTCAGATTTATCACTAGTATGATGGTCAAGGATTAAAAAAGAAAAGCAACTACAAGTCAGGCTGGAAAAAAATTAGAATTGGTAGGAATTGGTCCAACCAATTCTGCGCTTGAACAAGTACCTACCAATTGCATTCGTAATATCCACTAGTTCGAATCATACTTGCAAAAAGACTTTTAATTGGGGGATGATGTAAATGGTGAAGGAGGAGGTAGAAGAATTTAGGGGATGCTTTCTTTTATAGAATCTAAAGAGTAAATTAGTTTTCGGCTTTCGATAAATAACTCTAAAGACGCGAAATACTAAGCGTATCAAAAGGCGAGAAAAAATGAAGGAAAAAAAACTGCGAAGACATCACACCGTTTGTGATATTCTGAATTTCGGTTTTCTTCCTTGGATGGGCCTTCATCCAAATTGATTTTGATCAGGATTGCGGTATAAATATTTAGCAATCTATTGGTCGAGAGAATATATAGGAAATTATAATTGGTGTCGATGTCTAAATATAGCTTATCCATTAGATTAATTTTGAACGAAGCTACTACAGGTGGAGAAAGAGATGATGGATTAGACTTAAACAAAGATTTGATTCTTCAAATCAGGAAACTTAATAGACCATCTTCGCCAAGCAGCACTAAATTCAATGTTCATTTATGAACTCAAATTAACATGAAGTAGTTGGTTATCGGGAGGCTGATAGCTTTGCAAGGAAATGAACGGAACCCCAATTCACTGGTAAGTAAGATCCATTCTGTGGACCTGCAAAAATCTATCTTAGAGCTCATCTTCAACTGGAGAACAATAAAAAACCTCGTACAAGGTTAATACTTCAAAATTTGAACTACCAATTCTGCAGCACCAACATCTCGGCCATTAAATGACGCAATAAGAAATCCAGGAGTGCAATACGATTGAACGGCATTTAAAATATTTGGGAGTGCACGAGGTAGGGTGGTGTTAGAATCTGACTTTTTTTTAAGGAAAATTTGCCAATACTTCTTTTAAGGAAGTTTTTATTGGGGTGCTAATTGAAATGACAGATATCCTTTTGCTACGCTTTTGAAAGCGAACAAATACAGCACCTACATACATGCATATCTTCTTTGTATAAAATGAAGAAATTCCACTATTTGTAGATGGCTCACGAGATAGCGTAGACAGTCTTTGATAACTAGTTATTTCTTTTAATGGAACACAAATTGTTTCTTTAGAAATTGTTGAATCCTAGTGATTCTAAAGCAGTTGCAGATATGACAATAAAAAATCAGGTACCACAATTTAGCGCCCATATCTGTGATATCGTAAATTCTAAATGTTTGCCACCACCCACCCAAATACTCTTCCGGCTACAGTAGGGAGAAGATTTAGATCAGATTCTTTTGCATAATTAGGTCATTGAACGGGAGATCTTTCATATTTTATCCAGACATTTGTTGTCATAACTCACTCCATTCAGTTTTGGTATTCCACTTCCAATAATATGTATTTCAGGAAAAGACAGTAATTTCATTCCAAAATCGTCAGAGAAAAATAGAAATTTACCTAGACGTCTAATAGAGAAAGCGAGTAACCAAATAATGCGGACAACTATTCTAAGTGCTGTTGAGTAATCAATAGTAATTCAATGTCAGTGACAACAGTATTGTTATCGCTAAGTACCCGAACTAAATAAATCAATACTTGCTCTCGTAATATTTATAAATCAAACACGTTCGGGATTGCATATTGTTCAGATTCTATATTTAAAAACTTGCTGCACAAAACGGACTTGTTCCGTTAGTTATACCAACCGTTTTTATTACTCATTCACATTCTGCAGATTGTAATTTTGCAATATTTAATTAGTGTCTCATCCATTTTAATAACTTACGTCGATAGTATACTCGCAATTTTATTACCAGCTTCGAGGAAATACCAGGTGTGTTCAGGATATAACGGGAATTTTTAAATTTCGCGGGTAGAGAGTCCAATTGTCGAACTTTTTTGTGGATGTTGCTATAAATGCCTCTCAAGTATGATAAAAGCATCAGCTGTAGGTATTCATTGTATACTTTGTCTGTAACGGCCGCTAAGGTTAGACATGTTTTACGACTCATTTGGTAAAAGAAATGGATCAAAGAATTTGTGTCAAAGTTTGCGTAAAAAAATTAAATAAAGTGTAATAAAGTCTGTAAAATGTTAACAAAGGGCTATGGTGAGTCTGCTATGAGTAAAACAAGAGTTTACGAGCAGTATAAGCGTTCCCAATATGGTCGAAAGACGTTGAAGGTGATGAACGCCCCAGCGATGAAAATGTGGAAAAGTCGCTGATGATGTTAGCATATCGACTGGCTTATGTCATGCCAATTTTTTCGAATGTTTTGGGTATGAAACGCGTGGCAGCAAAACTTCCCAAATATTTGAATTTTGAAGGTTATGCTCCCTGTGTTGTTCGATTTTAACGGCAGAGTGCATCATGAATTTTTTCCCTGGATTTTTGGAGAAACAATTCATGACTTTTGCATCACGATAACGCACCTGCACACACTTCATTGTTTGTTCGTGAATTTTTGGTCAAAAACAATACTGCAACGATGCCCCGCCCTCCATATATTCTCTAGACATGGTTCTATCTGACTTTTTCCTATTTCCAAAAATAAAGAGAACCTTAAATAGCCTTGGCTGACATTAAAAGCGCAACGCTGAAAGAGCTACAGGTTATCCCAAAAATCGAGTTTGAGAAGTGTTTCGAGGATTGGAAGAGGCTGCCACAAGTGCATTGTATCTAACGAGGACTATTTTGAAGGTGACAACATTAATGTAAATAAATATTTTTTTCAACAAAACACACCTCGTATATTATTTAGAAAAAATGCATTTATTTTGCATAGCTGATGCAGCTACCATCAAGAATTGCTGCCCCATACGTATCTCCAGGATTGGAGTTACTATAAATTGTAACTCGATTCTTTAAACTACTGTGGCCGCACTGTATTAACCTACCAGCAGATAGATCTTCATCTGGATCTTGTTTTAGATATAATTCCTTTATATACTTTCTGTTGAAATCAGTTGATGACTACATTGTACCACCTCTGGTTCACACAATCAATAGTGCTCAAAGAACTCTAACAACATCTTGCCTGATAGTTTGAATACCGCAAAAATTGTTCAGTGTCCCAAAAAAAGCAGAAACAATACCCTAAATAATTATCGTCCAATTTCGCTGCTTACAGAGACTTTTATCCTTCTTAAATAAATATAACATTTTAAGCGCATCTCATTTCGGATTTGTCTCAAGAAAATCTACTAAACATGCTATGTACAACGTGCTAAACTTTATCTACGATATCCTAGATGGCAAAAAGCCTACAGTAGGCCTATTTTAAATCATTCTATTTTATTTGCAAAACTGGAGAGTCTTATCTATCGAACAGATGTCACATTACTTGCATAAGGAGCAATATCGAGCCGATTATAAGAAATTATAACTCTAAATCCGTGGGAATGATAGCTGGAGTGCCTCAGGGGTCAATACTCGGTCCACTACTATTCTTAATTTACGTGAATGACCTGCTAGTTACTCTAAAGGGCGACTGTATTGTAACACAATATGCTGACGATACTACCTCTGTACTGGATCCGCATCAACATTACCCCATTTGTCGGCACATACAAGCTCCGTGGTTAATAACATGTTAACCTTCTGTGACAGGAACAAATTAATCATTAACTGTGGAAAAACAAAGTTAATATCAATCTCCAAAAATAATAATTCGCATCATAGCTTATGTGTAAAAATGAATAAGAAATCTATCCCTGACACTTCACAGGCTAATAATACTTCTTAGGCCTAATAATAGATAGTAGTCTTTCGTGGACTTTACATTGTGCAGAGCTCCACAAAAACCTCTCTACTGCGCTGTTCGGTATTAATATTCTCAAAAAAAAGCGTCACAGTACTTTGTCTAAAAGCATTTTATTTCGCATACAATTAATCGCGCTGCGATATGCGCT
Source organism: Popillia japonica (assembly GCA_004785975.1). Taxonomy (NCBI): domain Eukaryota; kingdom Metazoa; phylum Arthropoda; class Insecta; order Coleoptera; family Scarabaeidae; genus Popillia; species Popillia japonica. The sequence goes on from SMLS01072206.1 coordinate 13,681, forward strand.
TGTATTTTGGGGTTCATCATCGAGTTTTCAGGGAATCTTTATACGTCAAAAACGAATTCGTTCAATGTGTGAAAGTCCATAATAATGCTGCGTGTCGACCATTGTTTGGCGAGTTGGGTATCTTGACGCTAGCCTGCCTTTATATACTATATGTACATACATATGCATATGAGCTTGCTACGATTGCAACTGACAATAATGCAGCCTGTACACGTAACTCAGAAGTATATAAAGCCATGCAAACAAGACATCATAATGACCTCTCGGTACCGGCACATAATTCCAAGTTGTTTGAAAACGGGCTTCATTTTAGGGCGACCAAGGTGTGTAATGCTTTGCCTAGGGAATTAAAATCACTTGCAAATGGCAATAAAAACAAATTTAAACTTAAAGTAGAACAATTTCTGTTAGAAGCAGTCTTTTACAGTCTTGACGACTATCTTAATCACAGATAAGTTGATTGTCATGTGTAATATTTTTAATATTTGTTTTAAACTAAATGTGCAAGTGTATATTGTTATATATTTAAATGTATTTTGTATCTTATGTGTTTTATTCTGATTATATCCATGTTCCTGTACGAATTGATGACAATAAAATATACTATTAAAACTACTACTATTTTGCGACACAAATCATCTACAGTGATGAAGCGCATTTTCAAATTTAATGGTTACGTTAACAAAAAAAATTGCAGAATTTGAAGCATTGAAGGTGGTGAGTTGAAGAACACCCTATGCACCCACCAAGAGTCACTGTTTGGTGCGGAATTTGGGCCGAGGGTGTAATTCGACCATTTTTTTTTAAACGCTGCTGGTGCAGCGGTAACCATCACTGGTGATCGTTATCGTGACATGATAGCCAATTTTTTGTGGGCTGAGTTGGATGATATGGATATGGATAACGTCTGATTTCAGAAGATGACCAGCCACACAACAAGTCAAACAATTGATCCCGAAAATCCACGAGATGCTGAAGAAATGTTAGCTTATTTGGATAGTCTAGAATCCGATGACGAAGGTCACAACCAGTTTCAAGAAGCAGAATCCCTGGAATTTGTTTTAGTTCCTCCAAGCGACGGTCAAGATAGTGACCAAGATGATGCCTAGCGACGACGAGATTGCCCCAAGTATTGGCGACCTTGGTAAAAGATTACTTGCGCAAAAAGTTGAACTCTATACAATCAGCAAAGAAAGGGAAAAACGTTCAGTGGTATGTCAGTCTATTTCTCTGGATAAAAATACCACAAATGACGAAAGCTGGGATGATAGCGACAATGAGTGCTTAGCAATCAAGCAAAAAAGACTGAAACTTTCAAAACCAAGGAAAAATACAAATAAAAAGGCCAGGTCATTCAAGTGGGAAGAGATTAATTTAAATATACGGGAAGAAAAAGTTGAACTTATTGAAGAAGAGAAGCCGACGATTATAACCGAAATAGTAAATAGAAACTTGGCACCCATTCATTTATTCAAAATGTTTTTTAGCGATGACCTGATAGATACCATTGGTATTGAGACGAAGAGATATGCAAATCAAAAAGGCTATCATAATTTGTCAGTTTCTTCTGATGATATATACAAATATTTGGCCACTGTCCTCTTAGCTGGATATAGTCCAGTCCCCTCTAGGCGATGCTATTGGGAAACGCGGCCTGATACCAACAAAGCTTTACTCACAAATGCATTATCCAGAAATAAATTTGAGAATATCCACAGATTTTTTCGTTTGAACGATAATTCCCAAATTGACAGAAGTGACAAGATCTATAAAGTCAGACCAATAGTAAACCACATCAATAAAGTGTCACAGGAATGCATCCGTCCACTTGGGAAGTACTTTTCGATAGATGAGGCAATGGAGCCCTACTACGGGAGACATAGCATGAAACAATTTATTCGAGGAAAGCCGATACGTTTCGGATTTAAATGTTGGTGTTTGTGTACCTCTGACGGCTACCTTATAAAATTTGATGTGTATACCGGTGCCGGAGACAAAATTGAGGGCAAAAGCTTGGGTTCTAGTGTGACGGAAAAAATGTGTCTTAACATTTTACCACAATACAGTTTTGTATTTGTTGATAACTATTTTACTTCCATTCCACTGGTAAAAACGCTGTCAGAAAATAAATTGTTTTGTATTGGCACAATTAGATCTGATCGAACAGAAAAGCTCCTCTCAAAGACTTGAAGAAAGAACACCGAGGAACTCACTATACTATCCACGATTCAGCTTCTAGTACAACTTTAACCCGTTGGCACGACAACAGCCAGGTTACCGTAATATCAAATGTACAGGAACAAGGTCTTTACAAAACTGAAGGAACCTGTAGACGTTGGTCCAAAAAGCAAAAAGCTACTGTTCAGGTCGATCAACCATCACTTATAAATATGTACAATAAAGGAATGGGAGGAGTTGATCGTATTGATCAAATGAGGGGCTTGTATAGAAGCAGGATTAGGTCAAAAAAAATGGTATTGGCCGTTGTTTCGCTTTTGTTTGAACGGAGCTGTCACCAATATGTGGTATTTATACCGCCGAGCCCTTAAAACACAAAATGAGTACATTTCTTTGCTTGAATTCCGAAGAAGAATAGTGTTGGCAATTCTGTCTTCACCTCCTTCAAATTCAAATACCGGTCCTAAACCAAAATTCCTGACAAATGTTTTAACAGAAATTCGTTTTGATGGGAAAGAACACTGGATAGATAAACAAGAAACACAACGACGTTGCGGCAACTGTGGCAAGTGCACGAAATTTTCATGCCTGAAATGTAACGTTGGACTTCATCCAGAAACATGTTTTCGTCAATATCACCAAAAATAATTTTTTTGTACTAAATACATAGCTAGTTACCTTTGTTCTCTTTTAAACTTTTGGAAATAAAAAATGAATGTATGTGTGTCTTTTAATTTCATATCGCCCAGCGTATGATATATCATACGTCAAAAAAATAACACTCAAAAAACTTTTTTTCCATAATTAATATTTTTCCATGAATTTACCTTAATAGTATTATTATCCAGATAGTTTTTCCACTTGTTAGGTCAATGATAACACTTGCAATTCTAACAAAAGTCAAATTTATTCCAAAACCTTTACAAAATTTATAATCTGGTTTTCGTAACAACTTCTTCAGTGGAATAAAATTGACATTTATTTAGTGTCAAATTATAAATAAATAACTAGCCATGCCTATCAACAAAATTATCTATCATTATCTTAATAGTATTAACATTTAAAAAATTTGATGAAAAATAAAAAAATAATAATTCTGGGCATTAAAGGGTTAATAACATTGATGACCACCTACTAAAATCTTTCAAACTGCGATTATAGGTATTACTAACCTCGATATACATAAGGCCTCCTGGTTTCAAGCAGAAAAGGCTAGGGGCTTAGTTATTACGTATTAAAATCTTACAGTTTTCCTTATAAAGACTAAATAACTTATATCTAGGACGATTGAGATAATTAGAAATCAATATAATTAATCAACTAACTTTGTATGCACTAAGTAGAGGACCCGATAATAATAACCAATACCAATTTGGAATTTCACTTGCATAATGACTAATCAAAAATTGCATCGATATAACGACTTTGTCCGACTTTTACAACTTTCAACACACATCAAACTATGTAAAATTACAAAGATGTAATTAGGAGCATCCCAAAAAATGATTGCAAAATCTAAGAAGTGGAACTCGTGTTTCGGCGTTCATTTTTCTTTCAAAATTAGTAATAACCAATTATGTAAATCCTTAACATATATACATACATATAACGGAGCAAGATATTTTGAGATCAGTTCATAAAAAAATCTTAATCGGGGAGGTAGAAGACAACATCGCACTGACATCCTTGACACTTTGTATTCATATACTACGAACTGAGACGATGAAGTTTAAAAGTTACTGGGTCTCCTAACGAATGTTCAATTATTATGGAGGGAATTTTGAATACACTTTCTCTGCTAAACGCGTACCTACGATACGTATTTTAGTGGCTGGTGAAGAACGTGGTAAGGTGAACGCGTGCTTCGCCGTATGTTTTGAAAGTAATCGAGTTAAGACATCGTTTGTGAGATTGGAAATACCTAACGTAGAGAAGACTTTATGGGCATAAACTGTAACGAGTAAGTCGAATTGTTAGTTTTTCCTTTTTCCTGCTAACAGTGAATTTTACGAGAGAATTATAAACGATGTGTAAAGTATGTGTTTGTTGTTATATAACTTGATTGTTTTGATCTTATTTCAAATATGGTTAACTTTGTTTTTATGGAAGAATAAAATTATATAACGTGATTCTAATTTTAATAGAAATTTATCAATCAGCAGAGACAATGTGCTCGTGTCTTTATGATGCTAATAAAGCATTCCCATTAATTATTTCCGTTGAGGCTCCAGAATTTTTCCCCAAAAAAATATTCTGAACGATATAATCTTCTGTAATAGTTAAATTTGATTATTTTTTTATAATAGGCGGATTAACAAAGTCAATGGCCTAGAGATTATTTTTAAAATAAGTTTAAGGTTGTTTATGGCATTAAATAAAAAACTAGTTCGCACAAATGTGTAAATAACCATTGACTTTATAATTTTATAAATCGCCCAAGCGGAGATTTAACTACAGCAACATTAAAAATGAGATACCAGTTTATAAAACTTGCTCAATTAATTCGATTTATTTATATACACATGCTGTTTTGCCCTTACAATTTCGATCTCCTGCAGATACCTTAATTGCTCAATTCTTTTTAGCACATGTTGAAAATAACTTTTTAACAAAATAAGTTAGTAACAAAAGATAAACGAAATCTAGTTGCTTAAGGAATAGGTGAAGGAATGTGATCTCCAATTTGTTGTTGTAAGGTTATCAAAGCTTCCTCCAAATTGTGCAAAAAATTTCGTAACATCTCTGGTTGAATTGCTGCAACTGGTCGTCTTCTAAACTTTTCAAATAACCTCATGTCATGAAGACCTTCTTGAACGATTTTTAAAATGTGTTCAATTTCCATCTGAGCTTGTAAAGAAAAATTGTACTAGTGGCCAAATCTGCCTCTGGCTATGTTCTGATTTTCATGAAGAACCTCTCCAAGTTGGACATCACTAATTGTTGGTCTTCTCTATTATCGTTCTTTTCTTCTTATATTTACTCCACTTTATAGCACGTTTTCAGAGAAACATAATTTTGTTTGATCGAAAGAGAAGTTCAATTTTTGCAAGCTTGTTAATAAAATGTAAGCCAAACTTAAGAAGAAAAAATAAGATCTTCTTCTAAGCAACCATGCTACCACCAAGTTTAGCAAAGCACCAATTCTCTTCCCAAATTCATGTACCTAAACAGTTAGGTCTATACGGTCCACATAAAACTTTCATATTTCCTATTGCATCATGTCCTTTCATTTATAAATATTTCGTGGCCCATTGATAAAAGCCGATTTAGGATGTGCCCAAACAAGTCCTATTCATTTTACTCTAGTAGAGGTTACATGAGGTGGGATATTGCGTAATTCGTCCGTAAAGTTCAGCAGCCTTAAAGCATAATATTCGAAAGATTCTATCATAGTTGAGTTACCTTACATTCGTGACCTAATCCTAGTTGGTTAGAAATCATTTTAGGACACATTACTTCATGGAATTTATATTGGGTGATTGCAGTTTTTGTCGTGTCCATCTTCATCATCAACAATATTATCTACGCTTGCAAGCTTTGTACAGGATTTTGACAGATAAGTTAAAACACTTTTTGGCCGAACAAAAAGTGTTTTAGATTTATGGATTTATTATTTATTAGATTTCTTGATCATTTTGGTGCAGCTAAACTCAAGATGGCCAGGTTAAAATATCCCTAAACAATACTAATTTTCTTGAGTAACTGTATAGGTATGTATATCCACGTAGTAATGTGCGATAATTGGACGTTTTCACTTCGATAACGACTAACATTAAATAAGCATTTTCTTACACCGAAACTGTTGATTACTTGGTTATTTAAATGCATGATTATTTAAATTTGCATATTTCTATTGGATATGGTTTGAAATGGCTGAGTGAGTGAATGTATTCGACGAACACATATAATACCTATTTAAAGTTATAATTAGAATCTCTCATTAGTAAACACAGCCAGGTATAACAGTACAGTGCTGTGTTTAAAT
>SMLS01072207.1:0-12695 GCA_004785975.1 Popillia japonica
TGTTGACTATTCTAAACATTTTCATTAAAACAGTGTTTATGTTGGCACGTTTTTGTGGGAAGGGAAAAGTGCAGGTCTTAAGCATAGTATACGTCTAATTTTTTTAAAGAACCAGTTAAAGCGTTACGTAAGAATTCGACAAGCTAATTGCAGTTTTAGTTTTTTCAACTGAGCTTCAGAAATTTTTGACGTCTATTCAGCTTGAAAAACAAAGACCAGGAGACGTCACTGATTTTCGTGCAAGTAAAAGCAATATCCCTCTTTTTGTAGTTTTGTTCCTTATATTATACGTTTACTAATGATAATAGTAACTGATTATGGTAATAGCTCTTTATTGTGTCATTGTTCATTCAGCGCCATATTTGGTCTCATTATTTCGGAAGCCGCTTTCATTTTGGAACAAAATTCGGCATTTGGGCGACCCCATCCCTCAAAGTTTCTGGGATATAAGAACTTCGGTCTTAATGGTTTACAAAGGTAGCAAAATGAATGCTTAGGTGTTGGCAAATGTGTTGACATGTGACTGCTAAAAAAACATATCATGTTCGCCACATATATGGATTATTTCTTTGCCAGTTCAATCGTCTATTTAAGCTTAAGTTATTCTGAAAAAGCAGTAGATAGCCCCATCAAACCCGTCCCATTCTCGATAAAGATATTCAGTTTTGTAAACGCCATCAGCTACAGTAGAAGATGTAAGAAACGTGAATGCTTGATAAATGTTTGCATCTTGTTTCAACAATCACATAATTTGCAATATTTGGTGGTAAAACATTTTCCCATATCTTTTGCCAAATGACCAAAATATACTTCTGCAATTTTTGATTTACATAAGCCCTGAAGAAAGTACATGTGTCAAATAAACTAATTAATTTAGTAATGGAGTCAGACAAAGAGACGTACTCTCACCACTCCTTTTTAACATAACATTGAAAGCAATCGTTAGAACACTAGACCTGTCGGGCACAATAAGCAAAAAAACTCACAAATAATAGCTTATGCAGACAACATAGTCATATCAAGTATAACAGAACACGACCTTAAGGAAAAATTGATGAAACTATATAGAAGCAACATCCAGAGAGTATGGCCAATGACAAAAAGACGAAATACATAAAATTCGGTCCTTAACCATCTAATAGCTAAACACTACTGAAGATAGGATGCTACAAATTTGAAAAAGTCACCAGTTTTAATTATTTAGGCTCAATAACAACTTGTGACAATACCATTAAAGAAAAACTCGTGAAAAGAATTTAAAACTGGTATTACAAACACAAACATCTCTCCAAAAATAAGTGGATTAGTATGATAACTAAACTAATACTCTACAACACAGTCATCAAACCAAGCATTACGTACGCAGCCAAGGAACAAGGCGGAAGAAGAAATACTGAAAATTTACGAAAGGAGGATCTTGAGAGGCATTCTAGAACCAGTAGAAGAAGAAGAAAGAAAACAAAATCTAATGAACCATGAAATTAAGAAATAAACGAAGGGTCAGCCATAGTAAAGTTTGTTAAGAACCAAAGGATAGAGTGGTAGGGACATATCCAAAGGATGCAAGAAAACAAAATCCCAAAGGTAATTAACAAGTGGGACCCAAATCTAGCAAGGAAAAAAGGACGACCAAAGAACAGGTGGATCCAAAACATAAGAGAAGATCTAAAAACTATGAAAATAGAAAATAGTATAGAGAAATCTAAAAACCGAAAGATATGGTCTCCAGCATATGCAAAGAAGCAAAAACACACCCACAGCTCTGAAGTCAGTAAAGATAACAAACAAAAGATAGCCACTGGAGAGTGATTCCCCCCAGGACAGAAAAAGAATCAAGAAAGCGTAAAACAAGCCAAATCCCCTAGGGGAGGTAGAACCAGCCAAAGATGAAGAAAAAACCCTATTGAATTTTAGATTTTCGGGTAATCTAGCTGATAAGTCAGTCAATCTAATTACTTTTCGGAGTTTTTATTTTTATAATTTTTTGAGCAGGCAACAGAGTGCGTCTGTATAAGCAAAATGTTTTTGCTGATATTATTGATAAGGAAGTCAATCAATTCGGAGTTGATATTCTTCGTAAACGTAATATTAGGTACCTTAAAGGTCCTAGAGGTTTGTAGAAATGCATAGTTTCTGCCCACAATTGATTCGATTTTTTTGTTGGTCTTCTAAGCCTTTGATGTGTGGATGTATATATGTATTTTTGCGGTACCTCAATAGGATAATCCTAATTCTAACCTCAAACATGTCAACCATATCTGACCTTCCCCCCTCCACCAATCATATCTAATCCTTTCGTCACCAATATGTGCATTTTTCCCCACTCTATGGTAATATATTTTATTACTTTATTGGTCACATATACAGGCTGATTAATTTTTGATCCTCACCATTGCGATCTCGCTTATTATTGAAGATAGACCGTAGGTTTAAATTTGGCCAAGTTGCTAAATTTTGTGATCACTATGATTCCGTAAAGAAAGTACCTAGACTTAAAACAAATGACGTTCGAGATTTTTCAAAAAAACTGAAAAATCTCATTTTCCTATTTTGCTTGTAGCACTTTTATTTGGTCTTGCAGAGAAAACGTAAAGACACGTTCTCAAGGCTACTTTTGCTCCTCTATTTAATGGTGTACTAATTTTTATACGACGTTTCGTTTTCTTTGGATCATCATCAACTTTGTTATTTCTTATGGGCGCCATATTGGATTTTGACACAGCTAGAAAGATTTTTTTGTTCTGATTTCAACCATGTGTCATATGTTGAAAACAAAATTTGATATTGTGTGTGAATTGACGAAGAATCTAAATTGAGATTAAATAAGGTATGAAATTTCGAACTGTCAATCGCTTAAAATTGAGTAATCGCGAAAATGAAAATCGATGTTAAATAAGATAGCCATGGAATTTTGAACTCTGTTCTAGTTTTCCTCTGCAAGACCCAATTAAAGTGCTACAAGCAAAATAAGGAAATGAGATTTTTCGTTTTTTTTTTCAATTAACTCGAACGTCATTTGTTGTAAGTCTACTTCCTTTTCTTTGCCAAATTTAAACCTACCGTCTATCTTCAATAATAAGCCAGATCGCAATGGCGAGACTCGAAAATGAATCAGCCTGTTTATATAGACATTTACTTGCAGACTTGGCTCTCAACCATTTTATATAATTTAATTTTATTGAAGAAGGATTCAATCAAGGTTTTTCGACTGATTGGCAGTTTTTAACTAACAAAGGCAACACAACCCAATCTGTCCAATTAATCTCTAAGAAAAAAACGTCAAATAAAAAAGAAAAGTTCCATTGAAATTTTCAACTGCAGCCTACTATTTTCGGTGACACCTTCTTTTTTATCACTCGTGTTTATCGAACGCAGGAAATTCGGGTTGTAAGTGATTACGAAATGCGTGGGCGTGTTAAAATTTATGTCCGTTGTACACACTGTACAGAACGCAGAGAGAGCGTATAGAGGGAGTCGTACTATACAAATACATGTGCCAACACGAAGGTGAAATATTATATTCTAGACATGACCATAGATGTTACAATGAAAAATTCTTTATTTATAGTGAAACCTCGCACCAGAACACACATCTGCACTACGACGACTCCGCGACGAGTGAGATTTTGCCCACCATCTACAACAGCCCACATATCGAGAAATTAATAAAGAAGCAATAAATTCTTTTTCATATTCGTTGCCCACGCTTCAGATGACATCAGAAGAAAAAATTCGCATCTAACGACAGATACAAACCTATAGCGATACTGACATGATTTTAGGTTATTTATGATGAGATGGTAGATAAAGATTAGTGTGTGTCATTAGCGTTATTCAAATCAAGTTTTTTTTTTATTCGAGATGAATAGATATCGTAACTTTATTTAAAAATGATATTCGAATGCTATAACTGAACGGTTATGCATATTTATTAGACTATTGCATAATAGATTGGAACGGATAACGAATTTCAACTTTTGACATTGCCGTAAACTAAAATGTTTATACAAATATTGGTGGAAAATCTGTAGACGGGTTTAGTTGTGATGTGTAATCATCTAGCAGTATTTTATATAACAGCTCATATCGCAATCGTTCTTCTGCAATCGTTTTTTATTTTCATGATTTTGTCGTTAAAAAATTGCTTTAAGCAATTCTGGTTGCGTGCGTGTCATCTGGTTGGTTGGTTGTATACTTTATCATAATTTAATTCTATTTTTCTAATGCGTATGTATAATCTGTAGTTTGTAGTTTGGCTCACTTAACCTCCACACAGAGGAAAATAAAATGGGTGTACTAGTAGATTTATTGCTAGATCACCATAGCCGAGATAAAAGGAAGGAACTAACGCCAAGAAACGATTGCAAACTATAGACTTTTGGCCGGAAAATAGTCACAAATATATTTGCTAAAAAAATGAATCCAATAAAATCCTAAAGGTGAATGTACTACCAAGAAAACTCAATTGCAAAAGGAATAGTTTACGGTCACTTCCAAAAGATAATGCTAAAGAAGAAAAAACACCATACCTCAAGTCTGCTTGAAACAAATTGGCGGCAAAGAATTGCACATCTGGGTTGGGTGGCATCCTATCATACTATTGAATCCTTGTTATTGAATTTTCTATCTGCTTTAGTAAGTTCAGAAGGAAGGATTTCCAGAATATCGATCACCAAACACATTTTAGCAAAAAGCATTCCTAATATCGGCCATTAGACTCACCACAGAGGAGAAAGACGATTTGCGAGGCCACGCCCATAGCCTCTGTCCCCCCAAACGAGTTTATCCAGTATTGAAAAATTATTTTAAATTCTATTTCTTCATTTTTTTTTGTATCAACTGTACTTGAAGTTATTCAATTTTTTTTTCATTTATTATTGAGATTGGTAATTATATAAAGCCTGTTCAGTAGCGTCTAGCTTTGAAATGAGATCTTCTCAATTGGTTAGGATTGTGCAAATAAAATGTAGTACCTAGAGATTGTTATACTGCAATTGGCGCCCAATGTGGGGTCTGAGTTCTTTTGATTTAAATTTCATAGGAATAAAATTTAAACTAATCTGTGGACACCTTCTTCTTTTGACGAAAGGCAAAATATAACAGAGACCGAAATTTTGCATGAAAAAGTTCACCCTTAAGAGAAATGTGTTGTTTTCTACTATCCTACTAGACCTTGTTGAACTGTATATCTTTCTGGATATTCTATATCTCGTACAATGAATGTAGGTGCTCGTTTGACCCAAATAATGAAACGTTTGCAATTTCTTTAATAGATTAGATTAGATTGCCCACTTTATGAGGCTTAACAGCTTTGGGAGCGGTTTCTTAATGTAATCCTCTGTGGCCACCACTTGTCCTTTCCAGGCCTTCGCAATGGGACAATACATGGGCTGCACTTTCTTCTTCCTCCTTGCAGAATCTTTAGGTAGCATCTTCCCCTGTGAGCATCCTCACCTGTGAGCAGACCTACTATAATTTTGACGGCTTTCCTGTCATTACCCAGTAGGTTTCTAGGGAATTCAGGCTTCTGTTCCTTTGAAACCTCTTTTGCCTGTCTTTGTCTTGGTGATCTTCGCCACCATTCCCAGAATTTTTTATGCATCCATTCGTTAACGGACTTCCTGATTTGTGATTTGGTGGTGCCGAATGATGGGCGAGCTCCGACGAATTGTCTTGACGAACCTTGTCTGGCTAGGTCGCCTACCGCCTTCTTTACGCCCTCCACGAACCCTGAGCAAAGTTAATTTCCCTTGAGAACCTACCTCCTTTAAGGTGTTCACGCAATCCCAAACCAGTTTGGAGTCAACACGTGCTAAACTAATTGCTATTGACATCTAGCAGGCAAAAATTATGAAAGCAACATTTGTAAAAATAATGCTAAATCATAATTTATTGTAATCGTAGTTGAGGGAGGCTAAGAAATAATTAAAACGTACCAAAAAAAAAGAAAACTATTTTTTTGAATACAAGAATTTTTAGCATTGATGATTGTATCATCATTTTTTTTAAGCAAATGTCGATGATATTGAATTCAGGGTGGTCGGAAAGATTTCACCCAACTATACTTCGGAAGTGGCATTTTTATCATCATTTTATTTGGATATTACCTTGCTTATTAAGAATATGTACCATGAGAGATTTTAAACCAGATTGGCAGTGCTAAAATAATTTTCCAAACCACATATGCGGCACCATAGCTAAATGAATTTTGCAAATAATCACTTCCTGGTTTATTTCCAGTCTTCCTGCAATTTCCAGAAAATTTTCACTATAAATATACATTTCACCTGCATACAATCAAACTTTAATCAGTATGCAAACTCGTGAAATTACATGAGAAATATGTACTACATGTACTGCTTCATAGGCTCCTTATGCATTTAATCGAGGTGTTGAAAATTATCAGCTAGTTCATTAAGGATGACTAAATTACCCCTCCATTACACTAATAAACGATCAGATAAGTCCGTGATATCGCCTACATACTTAATACGTTCTACGTAATTTGAAAACGAAAATAATGAGAAAAGTATCCGTACTGCAGTATACCCATTCATTGTGTTTTATATCAATGTGTGCGTGACGATGCGTACGGTATTCTTCACTTGTTTCGTTTACGTATTTTGAATTGCTAATTGAAATTTACATCCGAAAAATAACATATACGTTTACTGCATTATTATTTTAATTTATTTGTTTCTGACGAGTCGTATATATTATGTATTTCTTCGGGAATAAATTATTTCGAGTATTTATTTCGATAGGAAGCTAATAATGATGGACACGTACACTAGATAAGTGTACATACATTTTAAATAGTCGCTTGAGTGGGACATGAATTGCGTAAATCAGGTATTTTATACCACGAAAAGCAAATGTTATATTGTACTTACAATATTATACGTAGAAGATTGCTTTGTATGTAATGTATATAATATTACGGCAGAATATATTCTAGCAGACACTAGAAAGTATTCATAAGAAGTAGGGAGGTGTAGAGCAATCAAAATGCATCAATCTTTCAGGATATAAAATTTAAATGATAAATGTCATCATTGTTTTGGCATTCAATGCGTTGCATGCATATAATTTAAACCTGAACTTTGACATCAATAAACTAATAGCATGGCACTTTCCATTGGTGCTAATTTAAGAATCCCAGGTTACTATAACATTATAATATACAGGGTGTCTCAGCGAAATCATTCATTAGAAGTTTATGGAGTTTTGGCTAAAATATAAATTTGAAAATTCAGAATCATATATAATCAGTTGAGTTCTTTTCAAATAAAGTATTTTTAGATTTGTAGCGTTTTCGGTTGTAACTCAGAAGCTTCAAACTGCGCTGAAGTGTGACCTTGACAATAATATAGTTATTAGTTTTAGTTCTTCAAAATTTCGAAAAGTCAGCGTGCCATAGTAAAGTAAGGTGAGTTGGGGTAAGATCGAAGGCGGGGCAAGGTCGAACAAGGGCTGTGGTAACTGCACACGCGCCTTGGTGATGTTGCCGTCGCATCGCTCTTAAGAGAGCTCATTCGCGCTGCGTTGCACTGTGTTTAAATGTATTCGGACTTGCCCCGATTATAAAATTTTGTACTAAGCGGTAAGTAAACAATATGCTGTGTTTTAAATCAAGATATGCAAAGAAAACCGTCTTAATTGTCAGCTGTAGTGACTTCTAACGTCAACATTTACATCAGTTTTTTGTCGATCTTACCCCTCATATTCTTGCACGGGGCAAGATCGAGTTTTTCAACTTGTTTTTATACTAAAAAATAAAAAAACGCATGTATATTTGTTTCACTTTATTTTAAAAATGGTTCGCAATTACGAAAGAAGAAGAATTACGCATCAAAGTCTAGAAGATCTGCCCGTGCCGCAGAACAAAGCACCTTCAGGAAGAGCAATTAAAAAACAGAAATCGGGACAGGACTAGCAGCGAGAGTAGTATCACACCACTGTATGAAGAATCGTATAATGATTTAGATTTTTTAAGTGAAGACGCTTTTGCTACCGTCGCAACAGAAAAACTTGAAAATTTTGAGTTACACGCTTGGTTGTTAGTGAAATACTGCACCAAGAAAACCATAAAGTATTATGCGGGCCAAATCACATAAATGTATAAAGACAGATGTAAATGTGTAGTAAAATTTTTACACTTTAATAACTTAAGCAAAACATTTTTTGACCTCAGACTGCAGATGTTGATACCATTATACAGGTACCGGCGGGCTCCTATTGTCACCCGACATTGCACGAAGAAGCGCGGCAAGTAATTGGGAGGCGCGTAGATGTGCGGCTGTTCCATTATCAGCCACTTCATCATCATATGCATCTTGGACGGATATTTAACGTTTGCAAGTATGATAAATAATGTGTTATAGTTAGTTACAGTTAGTTATAATGAATAGATACTGCAGACTGCTCACAGGATATCGCGACAGTCACCCAGTAACTTCACGAGCTCGTGCAATATCGGAAATCGGGTGACCATTGAAGCCTGCCGAAACCTGTATATGAAAACATTGAATGTTTTTACCAAACCCGATAGGAGATCGTCGAGGCAATATATTCACGTTTGGTGTAGAATTTTAGGGCTTAAATATTTGTTAATTACTTTTGTTAATTTGATTTGAAGTTTAGGAATAAAAATACTCTATTCCTTACCTTTATGAATTTCGCTTTTATATTAAATATGCCTGACAAGTTCGAATACCTTCAAATAAAAAGCCAGTGCAAAATTGTTAATTTGTTTTATAGAAAAGATATAACATTGCTCAAAGACTTGTCCTGAATTCGTTCTAGCCCCGCAACTACCAATAAACCACTTATATGGACTTATTCGATCTTACCCCGCTACTGGGGCAAGTTCGGAAACGTGTACTACGTATATAAACAATTTTTTTTTGGAGGGCTAATTACATTAAAACCTAATATCAGTACCGTAAGTGTGTAATTTATATGTTAATAATGCTATTTTTAAAATGTAGTCAAATTCAGTTTTTATTTGTTCATGTTGTCTTGTGGTAATGTCCAACTAATCAAAAATGCGTTCGATCTTACCCCAACTCACCTTAACCACATAATGTAGACAGCCGATCTCGTTGTCAAATCTTACTCTAATCTATTGTTTAAGAATTCTATAAATTCTAAAACGATAGTCGAAAAACCCAATTTTCTCTAATTTTTTGAATTAATGTCTATCATTGCCATTTTTTTTTTTTTAAAAAAAATCGAATACTACGAAACACCCAAATCAAATTACAAAAGGTAAAGATATTCATGAAGATTAACAATAGCTAAATCCAAATAAAAATATACAGGTATTCAATTTAAAAAAACAAAGTTGATGTCTTGCTGAAACACCTGTAGATGATCGTAAAACTTAAGTGTCAATAATTTATAGCTAGCCAACTTATAAAAAATAAAAATTAAAAATAAATATCCAAAAACTTGTCATTTATTACACTACTTTAAAGAATATAATAAATAGATTAAGAATTAATAAAATAATAACAAACCAGCTACTTCTTCAAAACATGTAATTCCAAACAAAGCATCATCTACAGTTTATAAATGCGACGATTTATGTAACGTTACAATGAACTCGTAGTAAATCAATTCTCAAATTAAGGAAGACACCATACTGTAACATAATAACAAGGAATTTATTTACATAATGTATTCTACGGGCGTGTAATAATTTAACACCTCGTCAGTTAATACTTAGCATATATGTTGATATGCAAATGTACATATATATATATGTTCACAAAACATTAATATGAATATGTAGAAATCAGAAACTCAGATTTCAACCATGCTGGAGATTCCTTATATGGAAGACGAAAAGGCAATTATACCAGTGATCTTGCAAAAATTATTTATCATTCTGATTTGAAGCATAACCCAGTCAATTTGCAAATATTTAATTCCTGGGAAAGTATCTGCTAGTTCTAAAGCTTATAGGAGATTAAAAATGCTAAAATGGATAATTTTTTACTTGAAATATTCGACTCTAGTAGCGAGCTGACTAGTTGGTGTTAATTATAAAATCGAGGTGTTGAATAACAGATGTGATAATTTACATAAAAGCTTGATTAATTTTCAAGTGTTTATTCTTGTAAATTTATGACCCGCTAATATCATGAAATATATATATTCGTAGGTGTATACAGTATAAGAGCTTTAAAACTCAGCAAAACAGAATCAAGAATTTTTTTTTCTTAGCAATTTAAATTTTATCATGTAAAGCTTTGAAGTAGAATAATCTCATGTTCCAAAAAAGATCTTGTATTGGGTTCTCCGTGAAATCGTCAAATTAGAGACCATAGGCTCGTATTGGTAACCAAATAAGGTTAATAAGATGTAATTGGTGCGATATAATGTCATATGTTTGTGAAAATTTTGGCAATATCTGGTTGGTGTTGAAATTATTATTTAATTCCTGATATTTATCTTAGAGGCCAGTAAAACAGAAATGAATTCAAATTCAATTCATCTCAATTAATAGATTTGGAATAAATTAATTTACGATTCATTCCTGTTTCTCTGACTTATAAGTGGAAAAATATCTAGTGTTGAAATATAAATATGTACATATTAACATTACCATAAACTGAAGTTTATTTTGACCTCCTGAGACCGCAAGAAAACACTATTGTCTGGTATAAAATGCCCAACAAGCAGTGACCATCATTAATGATAAGCATACCTAACAACAGGCAGCTATATAAATCTTAAATGGCAAATCCGATGTATTGGTGGTCTGACTGTTCTAACACGAAAAGACAAGCAATTCGATTTTGATCTTTAATAAAGCTACATATGAAAATCTAATTGTTTCAGAAAAGATATAAAAGCTGGTTTTATAATTGAAGAAGCAATTTAGCGGCGGCAAAACTTTCTGATCATCTCTTCTGAGGTCAATATTTTTCAAATATTCTCACACCATCTATCAGCATTTTAGCTGGTGGGAACGCTAACTATCAAAAATTAATATCTGGGTCAACCACCAGGAACTGTGTTCAAATCTTTTGAGATCTGGTTGGACTAAACTCCATTTCCATTGCTGGCATAGGATACATATGATTGGGAATAACTTACGCAGTCAATTTAGTTTAAGGGTTATGTTACTTCTGAAGCACGCAACGTTTATATCAGTTCATTTCAATTCTCAACCGCAGATGTAAAAGGAGCTGATTAAACTAGTCAAAAGTTACCAAGGTACCAAGGTACCAGCTATGATTTTTGATGTAAAAGGACTTAGGATAGAATTAAGAACAGAACATTTCTTTCTTTCAGCGGAAGCCAACAGTTAGTAGCTGCTATTTTGCATTTTGCTAGAACTGAAAAAAATTAGATGCTTGCCAGTCAAATCAGAGTACGTCCTATTCGCCCTTAACTGTTCCGCAAACTGTTAGGGTAATGATGTAATACAGGCTGGGGCACATTTACCCAGCAAAAACTGCAGTGCATAGTTGCAATAAGCAAATCAGCTTGAGAAGCTATCTACTGAACCCGGACTCTCGATAAAAAATCCCGGCATCCCAGCACCTTCCTACATTATTGTGAGAATAATTGACTAAAACTCGTTCTATCGATTTTGAGCAAGTGTATTATATACACCTAATCCAAGAAAAGTACTAAAGAAACCATCATATACCTTAACCGTCAAATTGGGTGTACATTGGATGTAAGTTTATTTGAGCTTTTGCCAAGATATGAAAAAGTGCAAAACCTGTGAAAAACAGGAGAAGAGATGATGGAAAATGGAAGCACGCAAGAAATTGTTTGTCAATATGTCGGCAAAAAGAGCCAGATCTATCTGAAAGGAACAAAACAAGCTAAATTGTATATTTGTATAATTTCGCTCCCAAGTAGTTAGTTGCTGTTTGGGAGTAGGTCAGTCTGTGATATGGCACTCGCAGATGGTCTCGCGATCTAGTGTTGTATAGGTGCGTGTCGCCGTTTGATGTAAATTCCTCCCCATGCTTATGAACATACGAGACGCAAGACAGAATGTATGGATGTATATGCATGGAACGTAGTAAGTATATTTTCCTTTTTAAAGTATGTTCTACAACTCGATTCATATTTAAGATTACACAAACAGCATATTGCCTTTTTTTGCAGAACGA
The DNA here is from genome assembly GCA_004785975.1 of Popillia japonica. Lineage (NCBI taxonomy): Eukaryota > Metazoa > Arthropoda > Insecta > Coleoptera > Scarabaeidae > Popillia > Popillia japonica. The sequence goes on from SMLS01072207.1 coordinate 12,141, forward strand.
AGATTCTGTGCGGCTCGACCGCTATTCCCCAGAAAAGAAAATCATAACATAGGAAGAAATGTTCATGCCATCTCAACCGACAGTCAATAGTGACGCCCAAGAGTTTCACTTCTGCGGATTGACCCGAGCTTTTTGTGGATAAGAGTAAGTGTTTACTTTCAGTTTATTGGCAGCAAACCAATTTTCAACAAGTTCCACCACCATCTTTGAATCTCCTTCTATCTCTTTCAAATCTGACGATTTCATTTCTAAGGATGTGTGGTCGGCAAAAAGGCATATTGTAACACCATTAATGCTGGATGATAGGTCATTAATGTCAATCAGGAAAAGTAAGTAAGTAGTAGTAAGTTTTCTAATGCGTACAGATTTCTTTCACGATTCTCAACACGGGTTTATGAAGGGGAAGTCCACCACATCAGCAATTACTTCATATCTTGATATGTTGTACGAATTCATCAATGACGGCTTGAAATGCGCTAGTATTTATATGGACCTCCAGATAGGTAAGGCGTTTGATATGGTGGATCACTCAATACTTTTACAGAAACTCGATCG
>SMLS01072208.1:0-21772 GCA_004785975.1 Popillia japonica
TTTAAGTAACCTTATCTAACCACTAAGGAAGTGACTGAAAGCTCTAGTTTTCCAAATAATACTACTTTGGGTAAAAACTTAATGTAATACCGCTTAGGTCTATTTGTAAGTTCTTCCGTCTTAACCGTTTCGTTAAACCAGCATTTCGTGCGTTACATTATAGAAAGTGACAAGTCAGGAGGATGAACTGTCGCACACGCGATACACCCACCGTGTACCATACTTAACACATATCTCAAACTGCCTGCATTATGGAGTGCTACTATATAAATCAAAAGAACGTGAATTTATAGCATTTTCTTTGTTCTAATAACATTATTAGATATAGATATTACACTTACTTTAATTTAGCGGTTATTCACATTTAATTTGTTGCTGAATTATATCATATTACTATAATGCGATCGTGCATACAAGTCAAATATTGCTTTTGTAGTGCTAAATGCAATTGTTGTCATATTCAGAATGAAGTTTTGGTGCAAAGCACTATTTATTTGTTCATATAAAATCAGTTGTATTTTAGAGTTTATACCCAAAATGTTTGGGTTTAAAAATTAATATTAATACCGAAACTGGAAGTATCACTATAATATTAATTCACGAACCTAAATTGTATTTATTTTAATAAACAACGTAAAATGCATTATTTTGTGAGTATATAATAACGACATATGTATTTTAGTAACATTTGATTAATACATCGTATTGTGTAGAATGCTGCAAATTATCGGAAATGGCACGAATGTTAAGCCACTTCTTCAAAAGTGTTTGAGGATTTAGTGTTCTACCCTGGTAAAGAAATATGTATGTATATGCTTGTTTTCCTAGTATTTATACAATGATGCAGTTGCTAGATCATATTTTTAGCAAGAGGGGTAAGACACTAATTCACCCACAGGACATCAAACGCTTGGATAATTGCCAACGCGTTTCAACAGCAATGCTGTCATTATCAAGGCGATAGCTTTATTATCGCTTTAATGGTCTATCGTTGGAATCACCTTGCTAACGAGAATACAATGAAACAAGATCAAGCATTGGCTTTGTTGAAGATCACATGATTTCGGTTTTAGCTTGACTTGCAAGATCTGATTCCAACGTACCACACAGCAGATACTCGTCCACGTGGAATTCATGGATTGCAAATCCCGGTACATGTTTCGACCTGCTAGCAGATAATGGCGATTCCTGTACGGCTTACCATGACGAAATGTAATATAACCTCGAGAGATGCCAAAAAAATAATATACACAAAAATGCCTATATTACACATCTAGGCATTTTTTGTGTTTATTGTGAAAGAAGCGAAGAACTTGGAATCAGATTTTGCATGCCAAGCTTCGCTGATGACGTTTTTGGTCAACACCGAAATCACGTGATCTTCATCACGAAGCCAATGCTTAATCTTTTCTCATTGTACTTTCGTTAGCAGGGTGATTCCAGCAGTAGACCATGTGCGCCTATTATAACAACTTTTTGTGCTTATTAATTCTCTAATAGATACATTAAAATGAAAAAACCTTTGCCAAAAAGACTGTAACATGTCTGCACTGGAAAATGCACAAGTTGCTGTAGATATGTACAAAATAAAACCCCTTCTACATGTCCAAAAGTAAACACCTCAAGCACGGCACAGAGGGTCGTGGTTTGTATCACTGAATAACTGTCATTTGATCTATTTAGTTATGTAAAAAAATCGATACCGTGCCTTTTCATAAATCAGAATATATTCGTAATTACAACTTATTTTTATTAATAAATAATCGCGTGAATAATGGAGGTGTTCAATCTGTCCAGATGTAACTTCTTAGCTATAATATAAAAGCTGTTGAAGATTTCCTAAATAATTAACCGCAATATTTAGAAGCCCTTATCTACCAACTGCTTGTTAAAAATGAAAGTTCAATTTGTATACATACATGGTTATAATTTCTCAATAAGAAAGTCGTCTGATTAACGTTTCCAGCTCGACGAATTGTGATTTGCAGTTTTCCTGGCCAATGCGGGTTTTGTATGTGGTAAATATCGCTATAATTGTGTCTAATATTATTTTGATAAAATTTCACATCGCCCCACATACAATGTTTCTAACAAAGTTTACATTCTGGGTTCTTTGCAAATTTTTCTCATAAAGTTCTAGTCTTCTATCAACTACATCACTCAGCTTTTGCACACAGTGCAATGTGATAATACTTTTTCGTTTGTAAATTTGTTTGTATTGACCTTCTAATCATCCTACGATTTTGATCAAGATGTTGTACTGATGTATCAGTTTGGTACTGGACTTCAAGTAGCAGCTAATATTTCTTTATTGGTACAGCTCTGTGGTCTGCCATAACAAATACGATTTTTTACGATACCAGATACAGTAAATGTGTGTTATTTTTTGAACAACTGATATATATGATATTTTTCATTGCAAGAATATCACGTGACAATTTGCTTATCTAGACGTCATCAAACTAATGGCTTGTTCTCCCTCTATCAAATATACTATAATTCCAACTGAGAAGTATAACGATGTTTCAAAGCCTTTTGTAACATAATGGATACTGTTGACTATTGTTTTTGTTATGTGATATTACAATTTATGGCTGATTTATGAATCCAATGGGGCCTAAGCCCAAAGCTTTCACTTAGAAAGCTGTTGCCTCTAGCGTGGTCCACGCGTCGAGTTATCGTGACCTTTCGTCGAGTTTGTAATTTCTTTTCTTTTATTTATTTATGTTTGTGAATTACTGGTTAGCAGGTACACTCTGTTTGTAAAGTAATGTCTCCCCGTTCTGCTGGATTCCTATCAATAACACTTTCCATAGAGCGCGTTATATGAATCTTTCTTATACATCCGTCAACAAAAAACGCAAACTAAGACACAATAGACACACGTTTGCCGACACACTTGTTTTCAATCGGAGCATTTGTCTATTTTAAACAATCAAAAAGTAAAGATAGATTTTCGATATCATGTGTTTACTGTTGAACAGCGGTTTTGTCATTCATTGTTTTTAACTATTTAATCGACGTTATTACACATCTTTTGATAAAAAATTTTGATGTCCATTTCAGTAGTCATTATGCAATGCGGCATTTTTAGGTGTGCTTACATTAGAATATAACTGTCCACCACAGTGACATTCATGCACGAAAGGGTTAATCAGCCATAGGGAATAGAAAAACAAAAAGTTATACAGTAGATCAAAAAGTAAAATTCATACGGGAGGTGGAACTTAAAACACACAAAACAAAAATGGGAATTGTTTCAAATTTTGGAATTGCTTACAAGTACCACGCTGTGTACTGTGCTGTCATCATCAAAAAAAAAATGCTATTTTGGATGAGTTTTCTAAATTGGTTGCAAAATCAAAAAAACGCAGCCGCCAACAAGAAGGGAGGTATACTGATTTGGAAATGGCACTTTTCACATGGTCCCAGCAGAAACGGGCTGCAGCTCTACTAATCAGTGGTGACATGCTGTTGATTTCACACCGTTGATTTCAGGGCCTCAACAGGATGGTTACAAAGTTTTAAAGACTGCCATGGAATCACAGTAAAAACAATTTGTGGTGAGTCGAAAGCTGTGGATGACGTCACGGTGCGACACTGAAAAGAAGACGGTCTACCAGAAATCATACGAGATTATCAGCCTCAAAACATCTACAACTGTGATGAGACTGGCCTATTCTAAAATCTTCTTCCCAGTAAGACATTAGCTGAATAGGATGACTCATGCCATGGAGGGAAGAAAAGTAAAATTTGTGTAACAGTTCTTCTTGCTACTAATGCAGATGGATCAGACAAACTTCTCCGACTTGTGATAGGCAAATCTAAGAACCCGAAGTGTTTGAATGGTGTGCAAACAAAACCTGCGGAATATGAATCCAATAGAAATTCCTGGATGGCTATGATATTAATGAAACAGTGGTTAAAGAAATTAGACATTATAGTGAAAAAGGAACATGAAGATTCATCTTTTTATGAATCGATGTGCAGCACATACACCTCAAATGATTTTGGAAAATGTACGCGTGGAATTCTTCCTCCCTAACTGCACCAGTGTTCTTCAGCTACTCGATTTGGGTACCATTGCAAATTTCAAAGTTCATTATAGAAAAATGCTGGTTCTACATTAATTTAATAACGTTGACTGATGCAGAAAATCTCACCATTAACTTATTACAAACCACGGAATTTATTTCGAATGCCTGGAAGCAGATGCCATCCTCTACAATCAAAAACTGTTTCCTTAAATCTGGTATCTTACTGGAAGTGACTGCCGCAAGCGATGGTGATGGTCCTGACGAAGTTGTACTTATAAATAACCTAGTTCTGCCGGAGGATGTAGATTTGGATACCTTTTTGCACTTTGTGTGGGCAACTACAGAATGAGGAAATTATTGTTGATGTGTACCAAAAACGTGGTGGTGATCAAAAAAGCAGACCCGCTTCAAGCAACAGTGACAATGATGGCGATGACGACGCCTATTTCGAAATACCTAAACTGTGAAGTATTAAGCGCAATAAATGTGCGTAGGCGATACATCACTGCATAAAGTTGCAGTGAAAAAGCTGTAAAGTCAATGCAAGAAAGTGACACAAGCTGAACTATCTGATTAGTAGGACCAAGTTCAAAATAATGTTTCTTTTTTTAATAGCTTTGCTGTTGTAAAATTTTACACTTAATCTCTTTCTAAATATAATGTCATAACATACATTAAAAATTATATATAATAAAAGCCTGGCAAACTACTAAGAGCATGCATCAGAAATAATGTGGTATAATATGGTAAAAATGTATCTTTAATAAATTCCTAGAATCTACCGCTAGCAAGTAAACACACATGTATCGAGATTTTAAATACAAACGAATTATGCCTACCCGCCCGATCTGTATTGTATCCCCAGGTGCCTGTGTCTTAGCCGAAGATGTCCGAGCAACACAACGCGCTCAATGGAAGGAGATATTGATATGAACTCAGCAGCACGGCGAGACATTACTTTACAAACAGAGTGTACATTGACATACATAAAAACGATTTTCTGGTAATAAAAACAAAAGCATTGCACGTTTGTTGTTAGATACAGAATAGATGTTTGTTTTGTAATGCACAGATTCACTTAAAATTAAAATCCAATATATTCATGCAAAACAAGGCACAGCTCGTATACCTAGCACTATCTACCATAACGACTTGATTTTGGACACTCCTCAAGACATAGTTGAAGCTTTTGCCGGTAAGATTTCTTCTATCTATACGAGTAGTTCACATTTCTCTTCTGAGTTTAAACATAGCAATTGCAATCCTTTTACTCTGCAAGACGTTTCTACGGAAGAAATAACAAAGGTTTTGGCGTCTTTCCGTGCTAATAAGACCTCTGGCGATGACCTTATTCCCAGTTTTCTTGTGCGTGATGGAAGATTTGTGTTTGGAAAACCTCTATCATATCTGTTTAATCTTGCTATTGCTTCATGCACTTTTCCTGTAGCTTGGAAATCTGCCAGAGTTGTTCCAATATATAAAAAGGATGACAAGTCCTGTATAGATAATTATAGACCCATATCTATTTTATCCAATTTTGCAAAAGCTTTTGAAAGCATTATCTATTCATGTTTATATTATAACACCAAGAGTTATATATCTCCTCATCAACATGGTTTGGTTCGCGGTATGTCTACAGTCACAAATTTAGTATCAATCACGCAATTTATCAGCGAGCAACTTGATGCTCAATGTCAAGTTGATGTAATATATACAGATTTCAGCAACGCGTTTGATATCATTGATCATGGTATTCTATTGCAGAAACTATCAACATATGGGTTAAGTTCATAGTTATTATCGCTTTTACGATCATATTTAACACAGAGAACTAATTATGTCTTTTACAATGGTTATGTCATCGGATTATTGTCCTTCATCAGGGGTACCACAGGGGTCTCATCTAGGCCCGCTTCTGTTTGTCTTATTTATTTACGACTTACTTACTTCATTATCCTGTCCAGTACTTGCTTACACTGATGATTTAAAGATATATCTTTCCATCAAATCGTCGAATGATGTACTTTGTCTACAACAGAACTTCGATACTATAACCCACTGGTGCTCGGAATTTAAATTACAGCTAAATGTCAATAAATCTTCATTTGTTTGCTATACCAGGAAAGTAAGTTTTATTGATTCTGTATATGAAATAAAATAGATTTTAACACGTTCTTATACAGTCAAAGACCTTGGTGTTTTATTTGACTCCCGCCTTTCTTTTGTGCCGCACATAACTAATTTATCTATTTCGAGTTCAAAAACAGTAGGCTTTATATTACGCTCATCTAAATTCTTTAGAAACATTTCTTTGATTAAAACCTTATACTTCACCTTTGTTGTCAGCAAGCTTGAGTATGCTTGTGTGGTATGGTCTCCGTACTACATCTATTTACAATTATCTATTGAAACAGTTCAGCGCCGTTTCTTAAAATATCCTTCCTTCAAACTGGATAGCTCTTCCCCTGAGAGAGGAATCGATTGTACCTCGCTCTTAGTAAGGATGGCGTGACATCACTGGAGAGCAGACGGAGAATACATGGAACCAGGTTTTTGTGGAAGATAATTCATGGTTAATCTGATTGTCCTTCTCTTCTTTCCAAAATTAATTACTTTGTGCCTCGCATTTCCTCTCGTTCTTCCCCCACCTTTACATATCCATTTTCCGCTCTCCGCTGTTTACTATGTGTCGTCTGGCCGACATATGTTATGGAGATATATTATATAATTCCATCAGCGATTTGACGTTAAGTTGATCTCAATTATTCTTGGCTTTTCTTTTTTTCCCCTTTTATATTTTCTTAAATTTCATTTTCTTGTTTAGAATACTACAAACTAGAATATTTTGTATGTTAGGTAGTATTGGATTATTGCAGTTGTAAGAGTTTTGTATTTGTGTACCTATAATTTGTATTTTTACCCTGTAATTGTAAATCGTTGAGTAATAAAGAGTCTATTATTATTATTATTATTATTATTATTATTATTATTATTATTATTATTATTATTATTATTATTATTATTATTATTATTATTATTAAAACTGTTTTAACTTCAAACTAGTCTGTTAGTGAGTCTTAATGATATATCAGAACCTAGTAGGCAAAACGGGGGTCTGAAACCCAAATATACTGCGATGGTTGTACATACATCAGTATAGGGCGATATCCTGGTCGCCAAAGGTAACACAAGTAGTAATTGGGAATATTTTTGATAAGCTGTAACGGTTGGTAAGTATGTGCACTACCTGTGCCATGAGAACATGCCCAACCGCGGCCTTGGAGGATATTTTAAACCTGCCCCGCATATAGTAGTGAAGGGAGTTGCCCATCAGGTGAAGAAGAGATCCCATGTTAGAGAGCTTGGCCATCTCTGGCGGGCCTCTCCTCATTTTTCAATTTACCGAACGACGAAATGGTTAGGAGATACAGCACTGAAAAGAACTTTCTCATGAAGCGAAGCAAGTAGAGAGAATGCCAAGCAGCCGTAATGGCAATGAGTTCTAATACCATCAGATCGAAATTAGTCTGGGAATGCTTAGGAAAGCTAAACAATCTAGGCAAAGAAAACAGAGATGTATTATGCTCCGTAGGAGGACATATTGGAATCAGTGGCAACGAAAAAGCTAATCTATTAGTACAGAAGGCCGCCACAACATCCTTTGTGGGACCGGAACTGTTTTGCAAAATAGGGATGAGCATCTATAAAAGCTCCTATAAGGGGCCACTATAAGTCATCAGGCCGCAGTGCAACATCATCCTCTGTGAGTACAGCAAAATATACGTAGTAGTAAGGTAAACAAATATATGTTGTATAATCTTTGCAAGTGGAATACACAAAGAAACATAAGGGATCCCTTAACGCCATAAAAAAAAAGAAACATAACTTTAAAACACTTTAACTATAACCACTTTTGTTCACCCGTATACGTAAATATAATTTGACTCTATGAGATACATACTTGTACAGACGTATTCAACGTATTGTATTCACTGTTGGCGCCAGAATAAAAGAGCGTCTATAATATATAGTATATAAAATTCAAATTTCTATTTTTTGAAGCAGTAATAACTATAAAGAAATAAAAACAAATATAACTAAAACAAATCTACACTGTTACACAATAGACATCCCCTTATTGTTAGTGAAGTCATTTGCTACATAGCTGCAAAGCACGCATCACTAGAATTAGCTAAAGTAACCTTACAGCACAATGCTTCACAATAATTGTATGAATTACAATATCGTAATATATAGAATAATCAACTCAATCTCAAAACGTTATCCCCAGTTTTGACACTGACAGTAGTAACGCATTTTCTATATTACCATTAATGCATCCACTATTATTAACATTTTATTAGTGTTGTTTTAAAGTTATGTTAAGTACGCGATAATCATATTAACAAGAATATTATTTTATAAATTGGAGAATCTATGTACCGATGAATGAGTTCCGTCATGAATTTACTTTTGTGAAAGTGACACTAAATGTGGCTGCTTAGGATTTATTGTCGTACATGATAGTTACTACGCTAAAGTAGCATAACCTCGTTTTATTGAATTAAACCCGTTGCCGTTAATCAAAATTTTCATATTTATTTAGAGGCCTACAAATACGTATTTTAATACTGGCGCACATATATATTAGATGGAGTTTTAAACTCTATTAACATATTTATTTAATCTAAACCTAAATAACGGTTGGTAGACCTCCTCGAATTGCTTTCAGATTGCGTCAATCAGTAGCTTTTCCACTTATTACGTTGATAAACTGTATCAGACGTTGACATTACATAGGAAGTATAAATACTACTTTTGCCGATGGCACGTACATATGTTGTTACGAAAGATGAATTCTAATAACCACCGACCTGAAAATGCTGGGCTCAATACTGAACATACAATTTGTGGAAAGGAACCAGCTTAATAGTGTCACATTAATTTTAAAATGAAATGATTAAAGAGTTTCTTATTGATTAAATTAAATTGATTTAGTAAAGTGGGTTAATGTACATATTAGGCAATAGTTGGGTTCAAATGGCGTTTAATTAATCTAAATAAGTGTAGCAGTAGCTTGAATATGATTCGATTAGCTTGCTGCTGATTAAATAATAGTGTTTCTCGTATGAACAACATATTTGCAAAAAAGCTTGTTGATGTTTTTATTTAACCGGGTTAACATCGCAGTTTTCCATGCAAAGCATTACCTTCAACTTTGAACAAAAACGTCGGAATAATTAATTAATGTCGATAATAATTGTAGGTTTCTAGAAATATTTCTGTTAAAATATTGCTACCATATCAATAACGATATAAGTACGAAATATAGAAACAATAACCAACACCAATTATAGCTTCAAATTCCAACATAGACACATCATGTACTCAATGGCGAATCATAATTACCAAATATTATGTAAATGAAATTATCTAGAGTGATTCGTAATAGGTTTCTACTAGATGTAAACTGGTTAATAACCAGGAACTGGACAAAACCTTCTAGTTAATCTGTATATTTATGCAAATGCATTATGAACAGAAGTATTTGCGATTTTTCGATTTATATTTTCTACAGTACAGAAAACTTATAAAGTCTTGAATTCTATGTGTCGGCTATGGCAGTGCTTGTTGCTACATTATTTGTTTTGACGTATTAATCTAAAAGGAACTCTAACAAAGTCTTGTGATCATGTAACTTTGTTAGAAGTTGCGCATGCGTTTTGATTTTTATGAAACCGACAGGGATTTGGTTCAAGACAAAGTACAGGCTAAGTACAAGCACCTTCATTAGCATAAGTCTCCATTAAACATTCTTTTGTGCATATCCCCAACAACTCTAATACACTTAAAAACAGTTATATTTAAACAATTTCTAAATATCTAAAAAATTTGTGGCTTTAAAGATAGGGAAAGCTAAATAGAACCTAAAGGGCAGTAAAAAACAAAATAGTGTTTAATGGAAAAACTAAAAATGACAAAACTATATTCCAGTTTTTCGAGGACTTGGGCCACCTCACTATTTCAAAAGAAGTAAATGTGTTTTTATGACCTTTATGTACTTATCTTATATTGCTGATACTTATTTCCACGTCTAGGTCAATTAGAGCACTTTAAATTCGATTAAAAATCAATTTATTCCAGAACCTTTACAAATTAGATGTTCGTTATACAACTTCAATTTATAAGAGTAGGTGTCCATATTTGAACAAAACTTTGCAAAATCTTTATGCTGTATCTATATTGTAAAGATGTAACAATATATTGATGTCAATTATTTCCACACGTTGATTCGATTGGTATAATCGATTTCGGGACGGTTCCCTTGGAAGGTCAGCCAAAACCATCCCCGTCAGAAAACAAGAATTCCAAAAAGTCACAGAAAAACGTTTGAATAATAATTAAATAATTACACACGATTCTTCTTTTGCTGGCAATTATAACACTTTAATTCGATTAAAAAACAATTTATTCCAGAACTTTTACAAATTAGATTTTCGTGACACAACTTCTTCAGTGGAATAAAATTGACATTTAATTCGTGTCAATTAATAAACAACTAGCCATGTCTATCAACAAAATTATCACAGACAAAGAAGTTCAGTGATATATAGGATTATGTTTACAATATCCTGGACAAATTAAGATATTTTTTAAATGTAACTTTATAATCATAAAAATCCCTATATCACTTAGTAGTTTGTGTTAAACTCTAACAATTCTGTTCAAGGATTAGGGAAACACATGGCAAAAAGCTAGTCAAGAGCTTGCATTGATAAAATTCAGGCGTGATTAGGTGATCAAATTATCATAAATAATATTTATCTTATTCTCCTGATATTTTTTCAACTTCTAGGTCAATTACAATAAATTAGATCTTTATTCGAATTAGAGCGTTGTAATTGACCTAGAAATGAAAAAGATATCAAGAAAAAAAAGATAAGTAAAAAAGGTCATAAAAATACATACAATAAATAATATTTAAATTTTCGATATCTGTTCTAAAATTGACCGCGTTATTTTCTTTCTTAATGTATCATCAATCATTTCATATATTTATCTCTTTTTATTTTTCTTTGTTAAAATCTTAAATTTTCAAATTCATAGTTATGTCGTAATTCTTTAGAATGCTTAGACAAAGCAGTTCCTGCGGTTATGTTATGCGTATTGATGCTTATAAAGTGTTTTTTTAAGTATTGTTTAGTCTGACCTACATATGTAGCATTTATCACAGTCTTTGCATTCTAATTTATATACGACATTACTTTCCTTATCTTCTTTAATCTTACGTTTTAAATTTGTAAATAACTGTCTGTTATTGTTCGGTGTAAATGTAATGTTTATGTCTGATTTTTTAAACTCGTATTTAATTTTGTCACTTAAGTCGTTGATGTATGGAATTGTGTGATATATTTTACTGTTTTGTTTTGTGCCTGTATTGTATATTTTATGTATTCGTTTTTTATTAATTTTTCGTAAATTCCTTGGGACAACTATTTTTTTGTAAAATTGATTTAACTTAAATTCTCTTTTCTAAAATCAGGATGTGCTAATTTAATAGCCTGATCAACTAAACTATTAGTTATGCTTTTTTTAACATTTACCGAAGTGTTTGAAAAGTAGTTTAAGTGTCTGTTGCTACTAGTATCTCTTATATACCAATTTGTTTTTATGTTTGTGTTATTATGTATTATCTTAACATTTAAAAAAGTTTTAGAATTTTTTAAATTTATTGTATTTTATCAATTTAGGCTCTTGACTACGTTCTTTTGCCATGCTTTTCCCTAGTCTCTGAACAGAATTGTTAGAGCTTGACAAAAAATACAGTGATATGGTAAACATAATCCTATATATCATTGAATTTCTTTGTCTGTGATAATTTTGTTGATAGGCATGGTTGGTTGTTTATTAATTGACACGAATTAAATGTCAATTTTATTCCACCGAAGAAGTTGTATAACGAAAACCTAGTTTGTAAAGGTTCTAGAATAAATTGCCTTTCAATCAAATTTAAAGTTTCAATTTAAAGTTTGACCTAGAACTGTAAATAGGTATCTACAACATAAGATAGTTTCAAAGAAGATCACAAATGATTAAATTATTAGGGTAGGCTGCTACCATAGATAAACTGTTAAGCATGCATTCCTTGAAATAAGCAGAATGTTTAAGCCACTATCAAATTTCGTAATATTCCTCGGAGGACCTGAAGATAAATGTTATACGGTGTTCAATTGCTTTTTATTAATCTGCGGCGTGCGCAACTACAGTGGCGTCCCAAGCTATATTATTTACAAGTGAGTACAGGCAGTGGTGACCGATTTAGATGAAATTGTATAGGCTTATATACTGATGTATTTTAAGAACAATGATTTCTTCCTTAGCTGCTAAATCGGGAGATAGATCGACACTATTGATAGCGCTACCCTTTGCTTTAATATCTCCAACTCTACAAGAGATATCGAGAAGAGTTCAATATAAATACTGAACAATTAAAAGTTAACTATTTACATATTTAACTACATATTACAAGTTGTTCCTACAATGCATCAGTGCGTAAACCCACCAAATTTCACTTAAATAGCTCACCACCACTTGCCTGTGTTTCCTTGTTAACCTGACTATCACTCCAGTTCTTGTCTACTTTGCATAAATCAATTTTACTGTACCTTGCGAAAATATTATAATTTATAATTATTTTCTAACCAATGCTGCTCCATTGGAGAACCGATGATGGACCCGCGCACTATAATCGTTGTATCCAACATTCGAACTTCCTATTATAGTTTCCTCCCAACGAGAGATCTACTGTTATTTACTACATGGCCATCGCGCCTGTAAATGTACTTACAACGATGACGCTTTAGCGCTAAGTATGCGCCAAAGATAATTATTATATTGCAAGTGGCATTACCTATATGTGGAGATATAGATTTTGAGTGGAACGTATCCTTATACCAGAGAAGGTAACAAATACCTTTCAAATCCCAAAATAATTCAAATAGTAAAACCGAAAAAACGCAAATAACAGAGCAACTTTGAGAATTTTGAAGCCAATTACCAAGTAGGCGAGCCAGTTGGACGTAAGCTTGATCGTCATTTTCCAAGATTCTGCAGGAACCCCATTACAAGTAAACAGCTGCCTTAGCACGCCAAATGAATAGGATAGTGGCTAATAACCGCCGCCATATACGTAGGGAACTGGAATAACTTCTGTTAATAGTTGACCAAAATTGAATTGAAGCTGATGACCAAATATGTATGTTTTATTTAATTTTATAAGTTAAAGGTTGATTCCCGTCAAATGTGTTATAAAACGTTTGCACCCCTTGATGAAATTTAAAAGAAATTATACATCGGGCTACTAGAGATGCTAGATTACTGTATCTTATAGAACATTATCTCAATGATCTTGCAGTATTAAGTATCCAATATTCAATGAAAAGGTATCAGTAGAACCGAGGTCTTACACGGCAGAAATGGGACTATATACATATGTATGTCCTATAATACAGTCTTACCGAAATTAGCTTCTCAACTGAATACTATTATAGTCTTCGTTATGTACATTGTGCGAATGGCTAAAAGATAAAGCACAGAACAAGCAGCGACATTGCTTTACTGTGAGAATACCAGAAAATTACTAGCGATAACGTTTCACATTTCCCTTAGATATCAATCTCAAGCGTAACAAATATTTGACGTAAATTACAAAAAGAATGGTATTCGAACTTAGCTATCAACTAGATAATTTGTTCTGGCAAATAGTGGAGAGCATTGTGTGCTGCTTCTATTACTGCGCAAATGTACTGAGAACTTTGCTCAAATATCACTTACAAAGTTCCACCGAGTACTGTAATAACCTGGAAAACAATTGGTGATGCTTACTGAGACTTTTACTAGCATGAGTCTAACTGCTTAAACAATTTCAGCTAACTTTATTTGTGTTTTAGTCAGGAAATAAAGTAGGAAATTCAGCATTTGCAGTGGGTTTGATTCGACACTGATATGATCATAGTATATTCAGTTTCCATCATTTCTTTGTTACCAAATCAAATTGCAATACTCCACAATTTCATGACACCGATTGGATAATATGATTATCAACTGTCCCTTCCTGGTCAAATCACTATGAAGCGCAATAGTCTCTATAAAATAAAGGATTTTAGCTTCAGATGTATATAGCAAACCCAATCAACAGCTTCTTTAGTAATAAAGGTTATATAATGAAGAACTTGAAAGAGAGCAGTGCCAGTGGAAGAAAGAATAAAGCGCTTTTGATTACCATGGTTATTACAGAAAGTCCTATTTGAAGTTGTCGTAGTTTTAACGAGTATAATTTTTACTGTTCATTTATTGTTCTCTATATAGATAATATACTTCCTTTTGTGGCGACGAAAACAATATTTACATCTGCTAATAAGTACATACGATAACAGACAAAATGTCAAAGCCTGTTACAAAAATTTGGTAATCTTGGGTGCTAGTTTATAATACATGCTCAATTCACTTCTTAAATTAAATCTTGCCAGACGGATAATAAATATTGATTATAAGCGTCTATATTTTACGATACTAATATTATTTATTCTCCTTAATTCTACGAGTTTAATTACTAAAATATAAATACACTAAGAAGCATTACTTACTAATCTTTTTGAAGAATATTCTCCCTTGCCCA
Organism: Popillia japonica; assembly: GCA_004785975.1. NCBI lineage: Eukaryota > Metazoa > Arthropoda > Insecta > Coleoptera > Scarabaeidae > Popillia > Popillia japonica. The sequence goes on from SMLS01072208.1 coordinate 14,716, forward strand.
GGAAAGGTGTCTAGTTTTATTACTGCTGCATCTCCATCAAAAGTTCTAGGTGACACTTTCAGAAGAGCACCATCAAATAAGTATTCTGGCATTCGAATGACGACATCGTGTGTCATCATAAACTTTACTGCTTTATCGTGGAGTTTTCCTGTTAACTCTTCGAGAGGACTAGTTCCTTCGATGTCATTCTCACTAGTATCGTTCTTTGACATTCCAGAAATAGATTCATAATCAACATCGTTTTTTTCTAGTATAATATTTCTGGTGACCTCAACGTCGCCCGAGTAAGTCAATAATTCATTTAAATAGTTATAAGAAGTTTGTTTTATACAAGAAGCGGAAGAATTTTTACAGTCATGCAATAAGTTGAACCAAAGAGAATTTCCTTCCGCAGATTTTAGATACGAATCAGGTATTTGATTACTTACAATAGAGTCTTTAGATTCTGTCCCAAACACTACACGTACCATTACACAACAGAGGAACCCTAGGCCGAGGCTCCACAAAGACATATTTCCGTAAAATTAGAAAAATCATTAAGCGGCACTACACTTTCAAATCGAGAGATGTCTAGAATCCAAACAGAAGTAACGCGTTGTTTACTTTTTCTCTCTTCCGCGTTATTTTCTCTCTCTTCTCTCCTTTCTCACCTTTAAAACTGGTACACGATAATTAGGGCATGCTGTGATGCGCTCTCTTCGATCACTACAACGTGAGTAACAAGAAACCAGTCTGGTCATCTACTTATCAATTGCCGACATACTTTTCTCTGGTGTCCCCTCTATTGCGATTAAAATGTTTAACGGAGTTTGAATTTCATTTACTAGTATGTACTCATGTTGGCGATATACATACATGTATGTATATGTATATATGTGAATTCAAGATCACTGTCTGCTGGAGTATGCCGTAGAACTATGCAACCGAGCACGTGGATTGTTAGGAAAGCAATGTCTAGTTCAAAGGCGTGCAGTGACGTAAACCGTAAAAGGATCGTTTTGAATAGGAAAATAAATAACCTGCTGTGGTTGGCTTAGTATGTACAACATAAATATCGACAGTTGAAACTAATTTACCAAATCAACGCTTATTTATATATTATTTGCTTGCCGTAATTGACTTTCCATAAAATTATATTTTTAATTGTGAGTTGTTCATGAAACTAAATCTACTAACTATTTTAGTCTATTATAATTGCTTAACAAATTAGTTTTATAATAATATAAAAAACGAAATGTAATTGTTTAAGGAATAGGAATGTAATGTATCTATGGGAAACATTGCTGGATTACGAAGATTACGAGAATAGGTTTGAGAACAGTACCTTGTCAAATGATAGCGCACTGCAATCTAATACAAATATTTGAAAGAATAGTGTCTGTAACTGAGCTAACAAGATCAGGAAGACCAAGAGTTAGTGACGCCCAAGCTGCAAAGGTTTTTCATAAAAATCAGAATAGCCAGAGGTAATCCACTAACAATCAACAGTGCAAATGCGATATCAAAACGACGCAGGAAGGAGGATTGCAAGTACGGTATACCACAGGTTGGAAAACTTTACGCAAATTCTAAAAATGTATTCATATAAAATGAAAACGCTGTGTCAAATAAAGAAGAAAGATTTGGCTACTACCTACGTACAATTTTTCTTTACGATTAATGACTCAGATGAAAATTGAAACTGAATGGTTATTGCGTATTTTATGGAAAGTCACCGTTTAGTGCGGTTTTATAGCTGATTTTGTAATTGGTCCGTATTTCCACGAGGAAATCCAGAGTGGATTAGCCGTATCTGTAGTTATAACCGGTGAACCATACTTGCAAATGTTAAGGGATTATATTATTTAATAGCTCCAAAACGAGCACTGCGGAATTGAAAACATCATTTTTATGCACGATGGGGCATCCCGCATATTTTCCGACCAATCACAGAATTTTTAACCAACATTTTTCAAAATCCTATGTTAAGCAGATATTTTGCAAATTCATGATGACTAAGATCACCTGATTGTAAGCCAGGGGATTACTGGCTGTATATACAATATTACGGAGCAAATTGTGGCAATTCAACCAGAAATGTTACCGGGTGCTGGGCATAATTTGGAGGAAAAGTTGGTAATCTTACAACAATAAAATGGAAGCTATATTGAGCAATACATATGCCCAATTAGTATGGCCAAACTAAATCCCACTCCTTAAGCAATTAGATGTCGTTTATTTTCTTTATTAACCTAATTTGTTAAAAAGTTACGTTTGAAGTTTTATTTAACATGTGGTACATAAATATATGCATGTATATATAAATATAATACACTGTGCTTCCGTCCTCCGTCCTCGCCACGGGCTGACAGTATTTCAAAATCAATCCCTTACTTTATAATAATCCCATATGTTTGACAAAAACGCGTATTACTTTTCGACACTTCAACTGTTTAAGGACATCCATGTTGTACAGGGACATAGAAAAGTAATTAGTTATAATCTGCAATTTCAATTTAATATGTTGTAATATTTTACTTATCTTGCGTTTTCCTATTTCGTACAAACTAACTACTTAACAACTTAACTAAAGTAAAATTAAAAAATTGGGAATTTCAGAAACATCTTATTAAGAACGAACACCATATCGAAACGTCTGAAATTAGCAAACGCAAATAATTCCCCACGAGAACTTGAGGTGTATGAAATCCTGTACATAAGTAAATACGAAAATGTAATGAGCCAGAAACCCGCAATTGTAGTAAATTTCGTGTTGTTTAAAATATTCGGAAATAGTTGACCGTTCTTAACATGTATTATGCGATTAAGATCAGCTTTAGGCGCGGTCTTCAAAACACTTGTCCCGAATTAATTAAAAAGTTGTGCTTAGAATTACCGAAATTGGCCTGTACTTTCTAATTCAAAGATGCTGTGTTTTAAATAACTTATAATAATGGTAGAAGCTTTAGTAAATGTGTTTATTTATACTGAGAAATTAGCAGCAATTATTTGCATGGTAGATTTTAAAATGTATGCGTGACAATAGTATACATTTCATTGTATAAAGAACACATTTTCCTTGTTACGAAGCATTTGGAGCATTTCATGTCACAAGCATTCTGCGTTTACATAGCATTATTTCAAAATGTTATCTGTATGATAAATATGTAATATTTTCTCTTTTACTCGGCGTGTGTATTAGTGTCGTAGTAGTGATACAACTAATGAGAATATCATCATCAATACAACGATGAAGCGTTATTGCATAACAGAAGCAGTTTCTGACAATGTATTTCTCTTTGATCGAATTTAAATTGAGAAATACAAAAATATTATTCATGCGAGTGCGGATACAAAAAAATTATTAGATACATCTTAAAACTACAAGTTTTCGACGTAATGATCAAACAAATTCAAAGGCATTTCTCATATCTTTTAACAGTTTTTGAAATACCCTCTGGATAAAAATTTTCCGCCTGCGAACATAGCCATGTCACGGCGTTTTGAAGCTCTTCGTCATTGGCAAATCGCTAAGACGCGAGCCATCGTTTCAAAAACGTCCCATTTGAAATTGGTTAAAAGTTCAGATGTTCTTTGGGCTGTGTGAGAGCGAGCATTGACCTGAACAACTCCAGCTGTCAGCAGACAACGACGCTTGTTGTGAATTGCGCGTGGCTCCATAAAATCAGAAAAAGATGCCCTTAGCGTCCCAAAACACCGTAACCATAATTTTCCTTGTAGAGAATATTTTAGGGACTTTCTTTAGCTTTGGAGAGTCTGTATGACCCCATTTCAGTGACTGCTGTTTTGATTCAACATACACATAGGTTACCCAAGTCTGATCTCCAATAACGAGCATGTTCAAATAATCTTCTCCTTCGAGAAAGAAAGTCTACGGCATAACTCATTTTTTTTAATTTTGTGGTCGTTGGTAAGCAGTAAAGACCGGATAATATGGAGTTTGCATAAATTTGCATATTTGCATAATATGTATATGCATTTTGTATATTATTTGCATATTTTGTAGTAATTCAGCATATTTTAAGTATCTGAGTTTTATTTATTTATTAGATCAAATTTATTGTAGGATAGGCATTACTAAAAATATGCGGATGTAACAAACAAAAGTCAACAGCCATCTTTAAATTAAAAATAGCATCAAGTTTCTTCTCGATACTTTTTCGATTGAGCTTCCAAAAATTTACTAATGCTGTTCTCATACATCTAGACCAGGACAGAATTCAGTAAAAAGATAATTTGCTGAAACTTCTAAATAATTACAAAAATACATTTTACCAGAAAACTAGGAGCACATGTGTTTCTTTGTTGCTATTTGGAGAAATTTGCGCCCATATTCGAACGCAGTCTTATTTTAAAAGTCATTTTATGTTAGTTTTTCGAAGTGTAAACTTGTGCGTTGTGATATATAACAGAAAAATGCCCAAAATATCGACTCTGCCTGGATGGATTCCACCTGATTCCGCATTGCTTATGGATAGAGAAAAGGTATTTTGGGTAGCATGCAGCAAGATTGTAAATAAAATTTAAGTTTATTTCCTCCTATTAATCTATAGTTTTGAAACGATGTAATGTTACATTTCGTGGTTATCAGTACAATTCCAACAGAGAAAATTCTATTGCTTTTTACGGATCCCGCACCATACATAGTGAAGGCAGCTTGCAAGTTTAAAATCGTTTACCCAAATTTAATTCACACAACTTGCTTGGCGGACGGACTAAATCGTGTTGCAGAAAAGGTCAGAAACCATTTTCCTTTAGTAAATACTTTAATTAGTAGTGTTAAGAAAGTGTTTTTAAAGGCTTCATTCGGGGTTCAGTTTTACAAACAACATCTAGCCGGTGTTCCGCTTCCCTCTTTACCAGTAATCACACGATAGAGAACGTGGTTATAAACTAATGATTTTGGGTCTTGATAGCGATATATAATCTGTGATAGACGTCCAAAAGGTCTACTCGAGTAAAGAAACACTTCAAAATTTCGAGTTTATTAAAGCTAACTAGGTGAAATAATAAACAAATTTGATATTAACGGAAGGGTGGGAAAGTCCGTGTTTAAAAAATTTGTGTAGAAGTGTAATAGAAGAAAATGAGGGGTTTAAAAAGCTAGACGATATTTCTCATTTGAAATATGCTCTTATAGCAAGCGTGGACGTAGAACGAACCTTTCCAATATACCTATAAATACATGTTATCAGAGAAGTGCCACAATTTTTCTGTTGAAAATTTTGAGAAATATGTAATTGTAAATTGTTTTCGTCGCTAATTATGTTGTAAAATGTTCTAAATAAACTTGTAGTAAACATAAGAGAATTGTTTCTCTATAGTATTCCATTTTCTAGCATTGCTCCTATTTTTTCATCTGCATATTTTTCGTAAAGAAGTGCATATTTAGACCAAAACATCTGCATATTTATGCGCATATTTCGACTTTTTATTTTGCATATAATCCGGCCTAGTAAGCAGTTGGTATGCACCGAAAACTTTTGGTATCCTTTTTTTTAATGGGGAAGAGGAAAATCTTGCTTAAGACTACCACATCATGGTTTGTGTCAGATTATTACTGACTAGAAACCTCTCCCCAGTTCGGCATTCGCCACATCCTCCACCGAAAACTTGTAGTAGCCTAGTTTTTCTGTCACTAACTAGGTAGGAGACCCCTAGAAATTTCAGAATCGTGAATGGAAGTTCCGATATTGTGAAGGGACGGTCCACACGAATTTTTTCATTCACTGTGTTCAGTAAGTTATCACTGACAAGAGATGGCCTACCGCTCCTGGCTACATCGTGCATGTCAGTTCTTCCCTTTTTAAAAAAGCGTACCCATGACCAACTACACCTTCACTCATAACGGTCGGTGACGGTGCACAATTCACGATGAATTTCAGCTGCTGAATGTTTTTTCGCACAAAGAAATCTTACTACGCTACTCACTTCACACTTGGCGGGATTTTCTATTGCTGCACTCATATTTTTAGTTTAAGTTAGGGGAACGCGCAACCTTACTACCCCTTTCAGAGCTACAAGAGTACTGATTTACTGTACACGCTGACGTTAGAATGGTGGTGAACGGAGGTTACTTTGTGGATTTCCCTCGTGTAATTGTTTCATCTAACGTAAAGTATGTATTTGTCACAGACATGATATACAATGTGAGCTTCAATCATGTCAAATTGATATATGTACATATATTTTGCCTTGCAGAATAGTAGACTGACTTTTTCTGTGCCGCACTTTTTCTATTGGTTTGTGATTTTTTTATTGATTAGAGAGGTCCTCTCATATAACGTCAATAGCGATGCATTGGAAAGACTTTCTTGGCTCTCTAATGGACAGGACTATTTATTTACAAATACCTATATTTCTATATTTAATGCTTTTTTATATGTGGCCCCTAATTTTAGTTTTTAAGGACCTTTTAACTTACGCTGTATTTGTTTGCATTTCTTTCTTATAAATCACTTAGGGGCTATGAATTTATTATCCAACATATGTATACACACTATTGAGAGTAATTTAATAAATGTAAATTACACTAGGGAAACTGATTCATGTCTGTATAGTTTTATAACTCTTTAATAACATACTCATTACATCTGATAAGCATTGATGTTAACGAGCCGCAGCGATATATTGATTTATAGTGGTTAAGATTGTAGTAGCTAACACATGTGTTACTATCGGTAACAATTTGATGCAAGAATGATTACCATTTATATCTTTCATTTTATGAGTACTTAAACTTTCTGAAATGTACTCCGATTGTACCGACATTGTGGTGAAACTGGTGAAACTCTTTTAGAGTCTTATAGACGCTATAAAATTTATGATTAAACTATGTCCTCCATAACCGAAGGTCTGTGCCTGTTGGTGCATTTAGTTCAAATCTGCATTGGATTAAATACAGACAAAGAAATTATAAGAGTATATATAAATGAAGATTGAATTGAGGTACTTGAGAAGACTAGAAGAGTGACTTGTGTCAATTGTAAGCATATTACGCTATTACTAGTGAAGGTTTACTTCTACCACGAGCTAGGTAGCTAGGAGCTGGTACTAG